>JAPYZL010056789.1:0-22352 GCA_030522825.1 Platygaster orseoliae | reverse complement strand
TAAAAAGTACTAATGTTGGAAATTATCACCACTTCGCCAAAAGTTTGGTAAATTCTACCGCCGTTTCGATAAAATTTACAAAAAATTTTTTTCCGTGTTCGTAAGATACTATGACATTTTTCTTTCTTTTCCCAACATGTAGTTAAAAAACTTGTGACGGAAAAAAAAACACGATAATAAATTTTTTTGATTATGAGTTTTCAGGGAAAATGTTTTTGGAAAAAAGATTTTTAGGAAAGATTGTCTTCGGAAAAGTGAGTGAAAATCAATAAGAAAAAATAATCTGGAAAATTAGGTTTCTACTAAAAAATATTTATGATATACCAAAGAGCAAGCATGATAAATTATTTCAATTATTCTGCACAACAAGATTTCCATATTCAAATTGAAAATAAGTTTGTTATAATATATCATTTACTTGACAGTAATATTCATGTTTCTTCGTTTGAACGTATCATGTTACTTTAAACCAGAAATTTTAGAACGTAATTGACAGAATATGATATGACGATTAGCATTAATGTATAAAAAACAACAAAAATCATTCATTTGGTTTTGATGGCCATTTTGTTGTCTAGACAAACGAAAAAATGTTTGGAAGAACAGGTATATTATCGTTTTAAATACAATTAACTGAAATAAAGGAAGTCGGAACCGTAAAATAAAAAACTAAATCGATATTCTGCTTTTCATTCCGATTAATAAATTTTTATTAGTCATTTATCTGATTGCTCATTTTTTTGCTGCAAACAATAGGTAGACAAAGTGATTTTGATTGTATAGTAACAGAAGCATTTTTCCAATTTTTCTTCAAATTCAAATTGACATGTACCTTATTATTATACTTCATGACGATATAATTAGGAGCCTGGAATTAATCAAAACAGATAAATAACTCATCCAATTAGTTTACACCATATCAACATAATATTGAATCCAAAATCATCTTATTTTTGTCCTGCATCAGAGAAAGTTCTCATAAATCGCATAGGCACTACATTGTAGAAAATATTTACTTACGTATTTATGATAATTCTCTCCCATTTTCTACAATTTGACTTTTACCACCGTTTGACTTTTGAGCACTGCCGCGAATTTCCCTGAATACCATAGAATCTAGAAACAACTCCGTATAAAACATTGTATCGATCCCCGCCAATTTGATCCAACTTTCGCGAATCCGGAATGATCTTTTTATACATAATCGAACAGGTCCATGAATGAATAGCCCCCCGGTGAAGTGGCAAGAAGATTCGACGCGCTTTTGCCGCGATCTTTTGTAGGATTTTGCATATTCTCTAAATCGAAATTTCACTTTCGCACGGATTAGAAGGAACGAATTACGAAAGCATGAAATAATTCGCCCGGCAACTGCCGAAGCCAGACATTTGAAATCCGAAGCCAGATGATCTTTGATTAATCCACGATCGTCTTATTCAAATTTCGATCTCCTCTCCAATAAATAATTATCAGCATGGAATTAAGTCCGAATCATATATTCCAGAAAGTGTCACAGGTGCTTAAATTCGGCTATTTGTATGGATCCCTTCTGAGTAGACGCTTTTGTTAGATAAGTATTTTGCCGTTGCCGAGGAATAGGAAGGTGGTTAAAAATATCGGGTTTACGCATAGATCCTCGACACAGGTAAAAAATTCTCACACTGCTCGCTTGGGGGTGAAACACAATTGCTGATATCCATTCGTGGCATGATTTATGATTTCTTTACTCAAATCACGTTTCTATGATTTGAAACTCGTTTTTTCGGAAAATTTCGTGACGCTAAAATAATTGATTTTAATTATTCTTAGATCGGATAAAAATTCATTTTTTTACAGTCATTCAATAAAATAGTGAAATATGTAGGTTATTTTGTAATGCCAAGACCAAAAAATCTCTACTATATATGACGTTATTTCGAAAAAATTGGATAACAAGGCTAGCCTTTATTTTAATCTTGTATTGAAGATATTGGCGTCACATAACCAATATACCACACAACATTGCATATGTTTAGACAAAAATTATGTTATTAAAAACAATCAATTGTTACAAATTTGTATCAATGATCATTGCTATTTTTTTCTCTTCTCATTAGTATAGCAAAAAGTAAAGATAAATCATAAAAATCTAAATTATATTTGTCTAAGTTGTATGTACTAGCCCTGAATAAAAATAAATAATATTACGCGGGGGCCTTACAATTTTCGATAGCCTTAAAAAAAATTTTCCTCGCCATTTTAATCAAACACTTTGTTTAAAACAAAGACATTATTTCTTGAAGCTTTCTATCGATTAAATCAACGATAATATTCTTAATTAAAAAGGCCAACTGCGCGATTTTTGAAAATATTCGACCTTTTCTTAAAACTCGTCAAGAAAATGAAAGAGCGAAAATTATTCTATATGATATCTGTATGGGGAATATTTGAATAGAATTTGCTGCTAAGTATCTTTTTTTATCGTTATATTTTTAGAATTGCGTCAAATTTGTTATTTACACTCTAAATATATTATCAATTTCATGATTTTCATGATTAAACTCTGAAAATTACAAAAATTTCCGTAACACCTAATTTTGTTTCGTATTGTTCGATTTTCTAACATTGTCAGGTATAGCAGCTGACAAATTCTTCTACATCTTATTTGAAAATAAATTTTTGTAAAGAATATTTAAAAATAATAAAAAAATTACACTAGCTTAACCTGAAAAACATTTTACATTTTACTTATGCAGTTGTTGCCATTTTTCTCTTTGAGAACGTTTTCGGACTCATAAAGTCTTGCTCGTGAAGCAGAGAAAGGTGACCCATTCATTTATTTTATACTCCAGCACTTCGACAAAGATAGAGACATGCAGATGGGAATGAGCAGAAACGAGCAAATATTTTCAGATTAAATTCTCTTCCCCTTCAGGGGCTAAGTTATGCATTTCGAGCGGGCCTGTACCGCTGTCCCTTTTTCAGAACTTATCGGGGCAACATCTCCACCTTGGGCCACTTCTTTGTATTTGTTGCTTCCCTTTTCCCCTTTCTTCCCCGCGTGCCCTTCTTATCGCTTGCATTCGTAAATCTACGATTAAAGTGCTGCTAAATGAGACGTCATCGAGTAAGCTCGGCTGAATAATTTTGGTTCCTTCTTTATCCAAGTTCTTGGGACAGGTGAAGATATCGAGGTATTTTCGTTTATAAGGTTTTTTGGATAGAAATATTTTCACGAGTTTCAAACATTTTATTTGTGAGTCAAACCATGTCAACTGCGACAACTTTTTTTGATAAAAACCTGAATTGTTGAATAAATTGGTTAATTGCGTAGTATTTGACCATACAAAAAAACAATTTAGAGGATTTTAAAAAATTCCGTTTTTTTGTTTATTATTTCGTTAAAAAACCATTTAGACCCTTTTTTATTGAAAAAATCATAACTTTGCGTATGTAAATGATAAGTCAATGAAGTTTTTATCGATTGTTAATAAATATACCCTCTATCAAATGATCTAGATAAAAGGCAATATTTAAAAAAAAAAACATATTTTAATAAAAAATTTATAAACAATTTGCGATCTTAATGTGTTCTCCATACACGATTGCGTTGAAATTTTGCACTCATGTAGAACAAACCTTTATCCTTCAGCTTGTGAAAAAAAAATTTGTATTTGACCTTGGAAATGTGGAACGGCTAAGCCTTAGCTCGTGGAATTTTTTTTAAAATCCCTACGAACCATTAAAAGTATTTAGACTTGCTTGAAATGACTTGACCCAATCGCTATTTTTTTTAAAGTCCCATATACTTTATAGACATGAGCCACCGAAGGTAACATGGAGTTTGAGAAAAAATATCCAAGTGCGGACGTGTACATCAGTGCGCAAATGGTACCGCGGTATCCACGAGCTCCCAGATAACTAAAACGCTTTTGGCACCTTGGCGCTGAGAGCACTGAGATACGGCCACGAGCTGGATGGATCGCGTCGGTTCCTTTTAATCCCCCTCCGACTAGCAGCATCGATTAAGTCCGCTCATAATATTAATGCGTAAGTGCTCGAGCGTTCGTAATCAACGTCGACATTTCAGCCTGTCATTACGACAACTTTGTAGGAAACGCCTTCGTAAATGAGTAAATGACATTAGATAAGCCATCTTTTAAAAGTTCTCGAAGTAAACTGAAGGTGAAAAAACATTTTTGTTTCATGCTGGATTTTTATCCCTCTTGCATTGTAGAGAATGCTTTTAAAAATCCACGCAAAAAGATCACAATATTCATTTTTTGCAGGTTAAAGAAAACATGAAAATGTACGTACTGAGTATGAATAAAGAATACGATTGATACCCTTGTACCGTTGGGACGAAGAAGACGGGACAATTTCACAATTTCTTTGAAAGCGGTTTATTCATTAGCGACTCTAATCACAGATCAGGTCAATGCAAACACGAGGCGTTCGCAAACGGGAAACGGTATTTTATAACGTTATCAACGATTACACCAGATTCTGCAAGTCAGAGTCGTTACTGAAGCCGGGTGACGTGACGAGGTTGTTTTTGCCATTATTCCGTACTCTATGCTTTGCAATTAGTGTAATAATAGCAGAGTAAAGCTCGAATCACCTGTCACGATCAAGCGTACCGGCGTGTCATTAGGGACTTTTACATCGCCTCGAGGATGAATCGGAATCGACTTCGCGGTCGCTCTTTACATTGCTGAAACAGACTCTCAGCCGTCGGAACGAATCCTTGATTTTGTGTGTTTAAACTTGAACGTGGAAAAAGCGTTCGTATGTTTCACTCTTGTACACAATTTCAATTACTCGATATGAAAAAAAAACTTGATCCTTCGAGGATTTTGATTTAGATCGCGTCAGATCGTGTCTTAAAATGTCACGGAAATTATGAATTATAATTTCCACGAATTCATAATTATACTACCAATTGTTGTTATTTTTTTTATGTACGTCAAATGTCGCCAAAAAATGTTTGCAAAACTCCGAAGATTGTGACCGGGCTCGATCAGTTATCACGCTCGCCCTTGTAAAACACGTATTTGCTCGGGGCTGAGAAAAACAAGTAGCGGTCTCATAGATCAGACGCGCAAACTTGTTCGGCGCGCCGTTTTTACATAACTTACTTTTTTCCTTTCATTATGTCGTTCCTGCAGGAGGGCTTCGTTAACAAACCATATCCGGGGTGTTCTCGAGAGTTACTTTACACGCTAGCTCGCCACCTAATTGGACGCACGTTCGGGATACGGACAGAAACACTAATGGAATTGACGCTTTTAATGGGGTTGGTTTGAATAATGACAATGCTTGAAAATTGAATCAAAGAGGTTCTCATTTTGTCGCATCAAACAATTTGTCAACGATCAATTACGTGCTAAGTTTTTCTGCGAGTTGTTTACGGAGATAATGCAGTTGTTTCTCAAGATGGATAGATTTATTGTTGTAAAAGAATGTTTAGTACTTTAAGTACTTTTTGAATTACAGGGTAGTTGAATGTGAACTGGGTACAAAGAAAATTAGGATTCATTGTTCTGTTCCAATTTCCAAGACAATATTTGTTTGTGTAAACTCTCATTGGTTCATTAAAATCGTTTATATTTCCGTCAATATTGGGTTTGATAAAAAATTACACAATTTCTATCAGTTTGGAACTTTTCGAAAAAGCATTTTCAAAATCCTATAATTGCAATACAAAGGTTGTAACATTTTACGAATTCAGGACTAGAAATTTGATGTTCTTGATGTTGTTAAAAAATGTATATACTCGTATAGTTGAAATGCAGAAAACTTTTTAAACGTTTGAAAAATTGTTCAAAACAGAAATGTTTAAATATTTAAATGACACTTGAAGAAGTAAAAGATTCTCAAAATAGAAGTTTGAGTGAAGAAAGCATGACTTACACTTTTAAATGAAAAACTGTACTTGACTATCATCGAGAAATAACAAATTCATTTTTTTCGATTTCAGGTCCAATAAATACCTGACGTTTTTCAATCGAATTTATCATAAAACATAAGGAATTAAATGGCAATAAATCAAACATTTCTTATAGTTAAGATTGTGGGTACAATTATTGAAACATTGAAATATTGAGTTCAGGTAAATTTTTCATTTCGACATTTTGGATAAAAAATTATTATATTCTATAGTATATTTTCCATAAAAAAAGAACTGCTTACATTTATTTTTCATATGCACATAATTAAATATTACTTTTATTAAAAAATGTTATGTGAAGATATTTTTAACGAATTCAAAGCAAAATAAAAGAGTCAAAAATTTATGAAAAGAACTAAATATAATAGTCATAGATACAGATTTAACTTGTAGAATACAATTCTAAGATCTTAAAATGTTAAATGAATTCATTCCTCAACTGACATTTTTTTTGTAATTTTACTAAATAAAATAGATACATTCACAGGCGGTTGAAATAAAAAAAAAATTTTTTTCATCATCTAAAAGTTGTAGATTGTAAATTCATTGCCAAAATGTAGGGTATGATATCTTCGTTTTCGCGATGAAAAAATCAAACGAAAAACATGCTGCTGTTAAAATGTGTAACTTTGACATTTTATTTTGAAAAGTCACCAAATAAAATTATTAGAGAAATGATAAATGAAAATATGTAAATTTGTGTTTTTACATTGAAAATTTTAATTCATCTTCAACTTACGTAATATCGATTTCAACAATTTCCATTTAAGTTATCTACATTACACGTTTTTTTGATTCCAAAATAAAAATTTTATAATAATAAAATGCAGTAGTATAAATATTTTTGTTCCCTTTATTTTTAGTCTATTCATTAAAAATTGTATTTAATTTTTTTTAACATTCAAAATTAATCGTAGAATGGATTAGACACATTGATTTTAATTAATGCAAATAGAATTTTTTGATTTTTATACACAAAAAACCGACCGATTTTTTTTTTTTTTTTTTTCAACGATACGCCATAAGCAAAAACAACTTCATCACAATCCATTTAATAATAAACAATAATAAACAAACAATTAAATTCAGACTACTCGCATAAGCTTCAGATAACAAGTTCAAGTATTAAAAAAGGGTACAAAAACAAAAATGATTACCAAGACTTTTCAAGTAGCTTTAATCGAACCCCATGCCACTCGTTCATTAAAAAAAAATTTGAATCAGAATAGACTCTTAAATCCGATTCGTTTTAAATTTTTTCATTCCAGGAAAAAATCTGATTCAAATCAAGTTGGTTTAATGCCATAAAAAAATCCGATCCACGTAAGGTCGGATTTTTTAATAAATCGGCTCGGAACCCCTGGATGAAACGTTTCATAGGATGGGAATCCGAATTGGTGGATCATTTCCACGTGGCATGCAAATGTAGCCGACTTATTTTACAGCGAGTCGCGCTAAATGGGTCGCATGGTATAATTTCGCTATCAATTCAAGCTCTTAGTACGACCAACGTATCTCATTTCGATTGCCGACCAATTATACCGGCCGTTATGTCAGTCTCGTTCCAAAAATGCCCAATGAACCCTGAACCAGCGGGATCGCCTACTTCCCCTCCCTGTTTATATCCTCCGCAGCCTCGAAAACAAAACGATAAAAAACCAGAATCGAATTGGATTACGACGGGCTGGACAATATTTGTCAGCATTAAAATAAATTATTCCTGGCGTTATTAGGAGATTACCATTTCTCACAGTATTCCTTTTGAAATGCCACTTGTCACTTTTGCGCGATATTTATTCTTCAATGCCAGGCTGTTTAGCGCAGAAAAGCCATTAAGAGAACGTCGATGAATGGATCGATTAGCAAATGTAACATGTTTTATTACGCGTGTTTTTGGCGAGTGAAATTTATTCGCACCTTGGATGGTATACCAGAAGTTCAAGTGTTGTTGTTCAGAGTATCGTGCCTATAATAGCAATGGTTCTTGCGACATATTCTCCATTCTGATTGTGGTATATCTCTTGTCAGATATTGCAAAACGGTTACTAAGACGTTCGAAGGATTAATTGAAATTTTTCGAGGCTTTTTTTCATGGAAATATTGCATGTACTTTGACTAGTGTAGAAACGTTTGGAGAAATATGGGCATTTGAAAGGGTTACTAACAAACGAGTCACATAATTATCATGAATCCTTAACACCTCTACCTTTTGAATAATTCCTTTTCCTTTTTTGCAAACAAAACGCAGTATCAGGTTATTTAAAAATTGCTTTCATCATTTAATAATTTTTTTGAATAAGAAAGATTTTGATGAAACTATGACCCTATGAAAACGATAACCTATATACGACATATATAAAGCATATATAAGACCTATATGTGTAAGACATACATAAGGCATATATACGGCCTATATAAGGCATATATAACGCCTATATATAACCTATATGCGACTATATGTGACCTATATATGACTTATATGCGACTATATGTGACCTATATATGACTTATATGTGACATCTATGTGACCTATATATGAATTGTACATGACACAACTGGAACATATCAAAACTCGCATATATGCTGTATATAGGTTTTATATATCTTGAACATATACATTATATATGCCGAATATATGCTTTATATAGGTACAAGTATGTCATATAGGTCATATATATGCCTTCTATATGTCGTATATAGGTTGTCGTTTTCATAGGGAAATTATTTGATAAATTTATAATACTTGTAAGTAGCAACCTCAATAAATTTAAGAGTCACAGTTGGATTCGGAAAGCCTTCAATTTATAAGTTGAACTTGATAAAAATCAAAACCTATATCAAAATTACCGTAATATTTAATAACAATGTTATCAGAAATTATAGAATATCTCTTTCAACTTACTTCACAAAATTTGCAACATTTCTCTTCATACTATTACAATTTGTCAAGATCAAAATTTTTCATTACTACTTTATGATTAAAGGCACAATTTAAACGAGCCCATCATCAGTTTTATATAGCGTAGTAATTCTTTAATGACCTTGACAAAACTGATTCATATAATTTAATATAATCAATTCATGAAGTGATAATGAAAAATTTTTATCCTGACAAATTGTAATAATATGAAGATAAATGTTGTAAATTTTGTGACGTAAGTTAAAACAGATATCCCATAATTTCTGATAACATTGTTATTTAATACCTATAACTGTTATTGTGATGTAGGTCTTGAAAAGGACTCAAAATGAATAAAAATTAATGTTCGACATGTTCTAAACAGATCATTGTACAAAGAAATAAGCATATTGATTGAAATAAAGTCCTCACTTATATTACAATTTTTTTGAATTTTCGTAAGGTCAAGGCCTATTGTAACAACTTATTTTCAAAATTCCCTTGAAATTCGCATGACTCACAGGTGACGAGGAATCTCTCAAGAACTAACAACAGAAATTAAGGCAAGACACAGAATGAGGATTATTTATACGGAACTTATTAAGTCGTCACTCTGAAGAGCACTTGTCCGAACGTAAGGCCCCAAGCCGAGAGGTGTAATTTGACGTTTCGTCCTGGTCTTTGAACCCTAGCCCGGTTTTGAGTTTTTTGCCTCTTTCTCGGGGGCTTTGGTATGAATCACTACGAGCCGTGGAATTTCGATCGGCGCTTGAGAGCAAATTCCTCCCGAATCGACGCGAGCGCCAAAAAGTTGTTTGCGGTCATTACGACGATACATAAATAATTCGACTATTTTTTACCAGGGCCTCACCTTTCGTATTATATGTGCCTAGCAAACGTTTCCTAGAAAAAAATGGACTTGCGATCACGAGGCTCTTGCTCCGTTTGATGAAGTACCGCGATAACTGATCTTCTTCTTCGGTTACCAGCTAGGCTCCTTCGCTTATTTTTTTTTTCCTTCGTCGTCTCTTCTTCTTTTGGTTAGGCAATCAAAAATGATCGTTTATCTCGGGCCTCGACCGTATGTGTATTATATTTACGAGATTAACAGAGTTGTAAATGAACCGGTCGCCATGGTATCGTGGACCAACGGAATTTCCGAATACGGGTCTAGTATGTGAATATATTTCGAGGACGTGGGACCAGGTTCGCTAGTTGAATTTCGAAGTTCGAAGATCGCTGGATTTTAATGGTCCTGCTTAAGACGAGGAAGTTGTATGTGCGAATGGTTGAAAACCTTCATATTCAACGAATGATTGGGAAACGTGCTGAGTGAGGATCGATGACTTTTGTGTTTGTTTACTCGGAGTATAATTTTTGTTTGGAAATCGACTAGCATTGGAAGGATTTAATGAGGGTTCAGTTATTGTATAAATATTTAAGGTGGCTGGAGATGGTTATAAATTTTGTAGAAGTTCATGGAATGTTAAGAATTTAGGGTTTCTTGAATGATTGAAGTTCCTGAATGAGTAATATTAGGATCGGTTGAGACTAAAATCCTTAGATTATCCAAATAAAAGTAGTCAAGCCTAGGTGATTTGTATGTTTATTTGACTATTTATTATTTTTCGAATAATTAATGATTTTTAATAGAACAATGGTGGTTCCTTTAAAAATCAAGCTGTATAAAGGTATAATTGAAAAGCACGTATTATCAGTGATAAAGAGACAAGCATTGATTAAAAACTACTAATTATTTATAAAAAAAATTTTTTGCGAAAATGAAATATCAGCAACTGCGAATTAGCGAGTTTCCAGAAATTCCAGTTGAGTAAAAAATTGATACATGAAATAATAATAAATAATCATAATTTATATATGGAAGCATTATGTTTACTATACAATTTTGACGACGAAAAAACTAATTTTTTTATGTAAAATTCGCACTATTAAGGTATTAGGGGCTGTCCACATATTACGTCATCACACTTGGGGGGGAAGGGGGTATTGAATTTGATGACGGATATTGACGTTAGGGGAGATGGGAGGCTCAAAGATGATTGCGTGATCATGAAAATAGAACTTTTTATTAAAAAGTTTAGGACACTTTTTTCAAATTTTGCGCTAGTAGTTTTGATTTGATCACGTGAACACTAGGGGGGGGGGGGTTGTACGGAATGATGATGATTCATGACGGGGGGGGAGAAGGGGGTCAAAAATAGGTAGAAATTGATGACGTAATATGTGGACAGCCCCTTACATGAGTGAAGTATTATCAAAAATATTTCAAATTTTTTTCATCCCTATAAAAATTTTTTTCAAATAGCTTACATAATTAAGAAAGTTTTGAGAAGTCCTTATTTTAGGAAATAATTGGTAAAAACCTAGTTTTGTTATCGAGTTATTAAGAAGCTAGGAAGCGTAGAAAACTTTTCTTTCTTTTTCATTCGATAAATTCGATAATGCATTCAAAACTACAAACTCTAATATCATTTAACCTTTGATAACTAACATTCAAAAGTTATTCTTAATATTCAATATTTGAGTAATGTATGGTCAATTTTAAATTTTTCGCTCATGTTGGAAAGTTTTCGAAATTGTAAATAATAAAATTAATAAGATGTCTATACTATTCAAGATAGCATAAAAAAATCAATGATTACGAATCCTACGTTACGTTGTAAATATAACAAACTATAGAAAATATTAAAAAAAAAATTTTTTTCATTAAATAACCTAAAAAATAATCTAGACTTTTTTTTAGATCATCTTCAACTAATTGTGACATCATCTACTCCAAAATTGTAATTTTTCAAGAATATAAACTATTTTATTTAGACAAAAAATCTTAATAACAAAGTATTGCGACTCGTAAGAAAAAACGATAAATATTTATGAACGTTCGATTATTAAAATAATTGAACAGATTAAATTATATATGTATTATTGAAATATTCATCAATCAAAATTTACGCTATCAAAATATTTCATTAAAATTATATTTTTGAAGTTAGTGCAAAGTTTGTCGATTTCTATAGAAAATTTTTTCGAATTACTAGCATGATGAAGAGAATTTAAAAAAATTCAAACTATTAACAAAAGCTCACTTTCTCGTCAATTCCTTTAATATCTTGCGATCTTCGAAAATTCGATTTTCTCAGTTTCTTATAACTTTATCCTTTTTTTCAACATTTATCCTTAATTAATTTGTAAGTTATTTATGAAAGATAATTATTATTCTGCATTTTACACTAATAAAATGTTCAAAGTAAAAACTTGTTATGTGAAAAACTTTTTATGAATATTGAGAGTTTTTTTTAGTGTTTAATCATAAGAAATACAGAGTGTAACAAATTATTTAATCTTCTAAATATTTGAGGTATTTTAAGCTATAAACGAGTAAAAGAATCAATAATGCTCGGTAACTATAAGAACCTCACTCTTCATCATATTGAAATATTTTCTATCAATTCTTTTGTGGTTAGAGATACTCATTCACATGAATTTTATACTTTTAACCGAAAAATGTTTGAAATCCAGAAAACTCCATATTTAAAAAATGTGTGAATTCATCATTTTTTCAAAACTCATCAGTTGTGTTAACTTAAAAAGTTTACTGTATTTGAAACACTCCAAATTTATAACGTTTTTTTTATTCATTACATGTTCGATGAATTTTCATAGGTAAACTAAAAATTTGAATTTCATTTTTATTTCTGAATTATCGAATTCTCGGAGATTTATTTTGATGCATATTTTATTAATACAATATTTCTGCAGCAAACTTACATAAATTAAACTTGTGTTGTAAATTTAGATAATTATTAATTATAACTTTTTGATCAATCACACATGACGCGAACGAATAATTATTGATTATATTGTTCATTACCCTAAGCTCGAAAAAATAAAACATTTCAACTCTTCTCTCTCTTGAATAAATCACTACCTTAATATCGCCATTCTCCCATATCATTTCACGAACTATGATTTCACGTATTCACCATAAAAAAAAAACTGCGCACCATATCCCAACGAAATCTGCTATATTCCGGGTCCCCTCACAATCGTATCAAAAAATGTCTCCTCGATATTTCGGACACCTCAACTCACCTCAGAAAAAATTACGAAAATTCGTGAAACCGTTAGAAATCAGCGATCGCGCGCATGATTTATTTACACATTCGGAGAAGAAAATAATGCGCGTCTAACGTTACGTGCGTTGTTAAATAAAAGATATGGCTCTCGTCCTGAAAATACCGAAGATTGTTTGACTTATGATTGGTAGTTTGCGTTTTCTCATTTGGGGCTAACGATCATTATCGGCGAGGCTCTGATTGCTTCCTGGCGGGGAGAGAGAGAATGAAAAGCGAGGGGCAATATTGTCTCGCTAGAAACGGGAAACGTTTTTCGGGGCCGCGCGCTCTTGATGAGAACGAGGATAATAATCGGAGCCTGCGCCGGATGACGCTCGGGTTTGAGCGCGCGAAATGCCCGACGTTGCTTTTACGATTAGGAGCAACTTAACGACCCGTTTGCCGCGATTTACAATCCCGCGATCCAACGAGCCAGATTAGGCTCAGGAGCGAGCCTCCACGCTGCTCGCGATGATAAACTGAAATGGAGAGATTTCAAATCGTCCGCGATCCCACGTTGTTTGAGATTTCACGGGATCGCGTGATTTTTAAGCTTCGTTTGCTTAGAATTGGGAGATATTATGGAAGCTGTTCTGTATTTATCGGAGCTTGATTCCACAGTGCAACACATTTTTGTTATCCCGAATTTTTTTCAAGAAATATGTAGCAGTCCTCATCAGGGGTATAATTATACAACGTTAAGTATTATAAATCTATTATCTGCGAATACGTTTTGGATTTTTTTTAAATTCGAATTTTTATTTTTGAAAAAAGAGGAAATATATTAGTTAATTTGGAAGATAGTCACTTTTAATGGCCATATGTTCTATAAGTATACACCTGATGAGGACCATGAAGCAAAAACATGTCAAAGCTTGGACAAAAATAAAAATTAAGAGAGACTAAAATGCTATAATGCTGACTTTATTTTATTATTGATTCCGGATGATCGATTTACGTCACTAAATATACATAAACATCAATGAAAATGCAAAGAATAACTGAAAAATACATTTTCAATGAAATAAAGTGATGAAAAAAGAAAAAATAGATAAAATTCATCATGCTATAAAATATAGGACTAATCAAATGTTTTTCTGTCAGTTATTGAATATAAGTATAGTTCAGAACTATTGATTTCCCTGATTCTAAAATGATAGCGATACAGACTTCCAAATAATTATAATTATAAATGTCTGGCTAGAATAAAGTAACGAAAATAAATTGATTATTTGATTTAACTCAGTGAATAATAAAAACAAATCTAGAATATTCGAAAATGTTGAACATCTAAGAAACTATCAACTCTGGAGCATCGACTTAAGTTTGGACAAAAATTCATGAAAATACAAAAAAGTATTTCGAATCATAAACTAAGCATGAAGAAATACTAAAAGAATGAAAATTTTTTGAAGAACTGATTTCTGAAAAATCTAAACAATTATGTACGATCTTTAACACTTAGAATTGTAGACCATAGAATTCTAAAAAAGTACGAAAATATAAAAAACCTGTCAGATATTCGAATTCTACGTATATCTAATTTACACGGACGTTTCTTGAAATACTGAAACTCTATTGCAATTAGAATTCTAGAGCATCGGATTTAGCAAATCTATATAGTAATTTACAAATATATGAGAAATATATAAAAAAAATAAAAAATTGTTATCGTTGGTAATTTAAATAATCTTACATCAAACTCTAAAAATCTGTAAAGTCCACCGTAGAATTCCGACAAATGTATTAAAATTAAAAAATACGAAAACATTTTATAAACAGCATAACATACGGAATAAAAATATATCCAATAAACACTCCATGCAAAGTTTATAACGAAGTTATGTAAGACCAAAATTTTCTTAAATGAAATTAGTTTTTCGCAGACATTTATGTATTATTAAATAGTTATCAACACTTCACAAAACAAAAATATTTTGATACCCCTCATTCACATTTTTCGTGAATTTTAAACCAAAATTTCATATTCATCAACAAATAGCCTTACGATTCAAAGCAGTAAATTTCAACAATGTTCTTTATAATCGAATCATCAATATAAAAAAAACTTGAATAACACCAAAATCACTCATACCAGAACCATATATAATATGAAACGTACATAACACACTATTTCTCAAAACTTTTAATCCCGCAATAAATTCAAGTCCATCCTCGATTAAAAAAAGGTTTCCTCATCCACCAGTTGACTTCTATTCGTTCGACCCCGATCATGTCGACATATCAACCTTAAGGAAAAAAAGAAGGAGATCCACCTCTCCCAGAATATCGGCAGAAAGCCTATTAGTATCTAATAATCCAGAATATTCTCGACCGAAACATAATTCGAAGCGATCCCCAATAAAACTGTAATTGAAATACCTCGAAAACGCGCCGTAAGTTGCGAGACTTTAAAAGCGCGGGCAGACGTGAACGCTCGAGATTCTTATCCGGAAACGGCGCAATTATGTCGAAAAGGCCCAGTTTTTAAGAGTCGGCCCAATAATGGGCCCCTTTTTCACGTGGCGTCCCGAACGACTCCGAACCGATTGAATCGGTAACAAACGATTAGAGATACCGGGCAACTGGCATATGTGAGACCACACACAAGCTCTCGCCTCGCTCGGGGTAATGTTTCTTTTAAGTGCGAACTTAAATTGTAACTGATACGAGCTCGATTCCACGGCGAGCACGCCGCGGAGCATCCGCTGGGATCCGATTTCAAAAGCCGTACGTATCATCAAATCTGCGATTTCGATGCCCGATTTTCTGTAATTCGGATGCTGAACCCCGGGGCGGTTACAGTAATGGGCCGTCAGACCCAAGTGGCAAGGTTTCGTATCAGGAAACGACCTACGGTCTCGAGGTGTCGATGCTTGACTCATATTTCGTTGTTTTTCTTTCTCAATGTAAGATTTTTTTTTTTAATCACCGATTTTTCTAAATTTTTTTGAATTAATACAGTAATTAAAATTAGTTCATAATTTTTTTTTTATTTTGGAAAAATAAAAAGTTTTGAATTTTCATATAACTTATTGCAGTGTATTGTATAATAAACAGTTTTATATAATGTGAGTTACAATGTGTATGTTAGTTTATAATAAATAATACGAGAAAAATTGAAATGTTTAGAATTCAGTATAAAAGTGTACAATAATTTTATTTTTTATCCACGTATACTAGAATTTTAGTTGTAAATATCAAGAGTGAATACTGTACGTATCAGTATTTTGCGAAAATTCATAAAATATTGTAAAATCTACAATTTATCTTTGAATTAAAATTCAACTTTAATACATTCGTGAAGCTGATGAAAAGTTACACGCATAATGTTGTACTTTAAACTTAAAATTTTAGAAATGTCAAAAATAAAAAAAAATGAACAAACAAACAAACGAAAAAACTCTACTGATTCTTGTATTGAAACACATAATTATGAACTTCACTAAAATAACTTGGTAAATCGATAAAACGAGAACACCGATCCCTTCTAGGTATAAAGTGTGAGAAAGAAAGAGCGACTTAAATTAATTGGCCAAATTTTTCAGCGCAAAAGTCGAGGAAGATGAAGGTAGAGCCAGCAAGTTTAGGACGTTATTTTCGACTTACGACATGTGTCACTGGAGCTAAGCATCAAAAGCCTGCAGAATACAAATTACCTTGATAGCGGACTCATTCGAGTATAAATTGTTCCTTTCTTTGATCTGCCGATGTTCGCCGTAGCGGTTAGGTATACATACGCAAAAATTTACTTATGGAGCGTTCGGTCTACAAATCAGATGAGGTTGTTGATCCTCGTTTTGTGAAATGGGATCATAATGAATTACCATATTATTTGCATAGGATTCGTCTCAGCGATTTTTTAAAAAGATTTTTAGCCCCTTTTGAACTAGACCACTGTTTGTCATATGATTTTGATTTTGATTAAGAGGTTTTTTTCTGGCAAGAGACGCGTAAGAGAAATAAAGCTTTCAAAACCTGGACAACTACGAAACACAATTGCAACTTTTCATTCGCTTGACCTGAAAAAATTATAAAGTATGAAAATTTATTGTACGAAGAACAGATTCTTTATGATCTTGAGATGACAAAATGGAATTTTAACGCATCCTTTCTGTTTCTTTCAGAAGAGTCTTGAGACGTTTTCTCAAAGCGCACCTCACGAAAAATTAGGAAGAGTGCCAGATATTCGTATAACATCTTGATCGTACTTCGTGGTCTTACGTTTATAAACTAGCAATATTTTCATTCAAATTTGAAGAATTTTTTTTAAAATTATCAAATTTTGTTGAATGTTTTTTTCAGAAATAACCTGTTATATTTATATATGTATTCAATTGTGTATAATATACCCAGCAACGATATTTAATTATTATATTCTTGTGTTTTATTAATTTTCATAGAAGTTTATTCAGCATAATATTCAATTTTGAAGCACAGTTTTTTTTTCATGCGATACTTGCTTTTGTTATTATATCTTCACTTTATACTCTCTAAATTCCTTCGAGTGAATTTGGATTCACTCGTTCCGAGTGGATTTTGACTCTAAAGCGAGTGAATGCCACTCCTGACATTTGAGTGAAAAAATCACTCGAATCTCAAGAGCGACTGCATACACTCTATGGTGCATGTATAGATGGAATTTTTTTGCGTTTTTATAAATAATAGAACGAGCTACTCATTGGGTTGATCAATAATTTCGTATTTAATATTGTAGAATCATATTTAATTTGCATATACAGGTTTCCAATTGAAAACTGTTTGGATTTCTCAGGTTTTTTTCAAACAAAAACCATGAATTATTTTGTTAGTATATTTTATTATATATTTATTTATTTTTTTCTTTAAGCCCTTGTTAGTGTATTTTTTATTTAAAAATATGCAACTATACGAAGCTCCTTTCGAACTTATCTTTTTTATTTTCATTATTAGTATACGCGTTCGATAGATAATGGTTAGGTAGGTAGGGTTAGTAATAGAAAGGTTGTTGGTTCAACTCCTGGTAAGATCAACTGCATAGGTAACTGGTTTGCATTTTTAAGTAGTGTAGACCATTTTCCCAGAGAAAGTATGTATATCTACAATAAAAAAAATTTTTTCATCAAAGTTTTCATTTTGTAAATTTTGTAAGAATTCACTCGTACGAAAAGTTCGAATTTACTACCTTTCGAGTGGCAGTATTTTGGCTACCTCTTCGAGTGAATTTTCACTCTTTTCGAGTGAAAATTCACTCGAAGAAATTAAGAGAGTAGAGTTTTCTAAAATTTTTTGCAGCTTACAATACGTGAAAAATTATACTATTCATTCGCATGTACTTCCTTATATTGATTTGCATTATGAATTTTCCCGGATTACTTATTTATTTTAAAAACTATCTTACTCGCAATAATAATCTTTGTATTATTAATTATGATTTCATTATACTTCTTCTCATTTGATGCATGTTTAGAAATATACTTTTTTCAAAATCGTGTCCTTTTCGTGTGATTTCTATAATATAAACTTTAATTTTATATGTGATAAATAACGTTTTTTTTTTTTTGCTATAAATTGTAAATCCATTTTTTAACATAGTGATTTCAGTTTACATTGTAATTTGAAGTTATTATTCAGCTTTGCGTATTTTTCATCGATAATAATTATAGATTTTTATTCTTCTTTACATGTAAATATATATGAGGTTTTACAAGTTTTATAAAGTCTACCACATAATATTTAATGCTGTTACATTGACCATTTCATTCATGTGCAAAAAATGCTATTCTTTGATACTAATATTTTACTAATATTTTCCACAATTTTTCAATACTCGAAGAAATTCGAAAAAAGGAACCAACGTTACAAATTTTCCATTGAGTTTCAATTAAAAATTAACTTTGAGCCTTCCAAGCTTCAATAATAAATAGAAAAAAGCTTTTATTCGCGTCTCTAGATCGAATAAAAAGGATTCTATACGATCAACAAAACTCCCGAATGATCGAGAAAGTAAGAACGCGCGTTTTTCATTCTAAACGTTCCATTATCGTGTCACTACCCAACGCATATCCAGAGTCTTATGTGGACCACACTGGAGATATCATCGCTCGACATTATCGCAACCTGTCACTTAACGACCGCTCGTAACTAATACAGAGTGTTTCATCGCGTCTCAACTTACACTGAGCGCCCAGGTCAGAGGTCGAGTACTAACGCGAGACCAAAGAAACAAAAGCAAATGGAAGCAACAGGTATTCGAAGCTGTAGAAGCGCGAGAATCCAATCTCACACTTTTCTAGTGGATAGATCGTTAACAAATAGTCCTCAATGTTTCTTAAGGTCAATTTCTATAATATACATATATTTTCATTAAACTTCAGTTAACGAAATTACGAAATGAAAATTTATATCCTATTATAACTCCAACTACAGAGTTACTGCAACGATTCGCTGACTTAACTAAAACCTTTATGATCATTCCCGAAGAAAACTTTTATTCTGTTGAATCAACTAAACCCATGAGAGAACGAAGTTTTCACATTACCTCGATGACTTTTTGGGGATCAGCTCTCTAAATGTGACAGATGAACGTTAATTCAAGCACAACTTGACGCAGTGACAAACGAGTCGAGGCATAAAAAAGGCCTGATTTATGGATGATCGAAGGCCACATTCTCCGCGAACAGGAAAAAACCTCAAAACTTCCGTCGTGAGATTCGCGACAGATCGATTTAGTTCAGTCCTTTAACCGTCGGCTTTTTACCCTTATTACGTCACTTATGCCTCTTTCTACTCGATTTATTGCCCTCCCCTTCCTCGAGCATACTCCTTTTCACTTCCTTGTGGGCAAATTGGAATGTGAGAGAAAAAATTAGGATGCCAGAATTCTCGAAACTTGACCAAGGTCTTAATGTACGAAAAAGGAACAACGAAACATGCAGTAACTGTTGGAACGAGGAAATTTTAGACACTTTGAAACCAGTTAAATCTACCAAAACTGTGATCAAAATCCATAAAATTATTAATTCATTACTAATAATAGTAATACAACATTATCAAAATACACACAGCACACGAGTTTTTTTTTTCAATCCTGCAAAACTATCAATTGATAACATTGTTTTAATATTTCTCTACGCATTTATTTGTTAAATTTGAAAATTGTAACGATAAATGAAAAAATTTCAGAAAAATCTTTTGGCGCTACATCGTAGTTATTACGTGTCCACTTCTTCAAGCTCATACCTACCGCCAAACGCCTTTCTATCAATAATTCTATTTCCTAAAGAGCTGCTTCAGTAATAAATTCCTGTTTTTGAGTAATTCACGGAGTTCTTGCCAATATTTAATAAAAGACCAAGTAAGCCAATCCCAGTTCAAATACAATACCTCGCATTTTTTCTTGACGAAACGGACACAAAATACTTCTCCAAATTTTTATCCCCCGCTCAATTTCCGCAAAAGGTAACGATTTTCCGGGTTTCCACGATACCGGCATTTTTTCCAATCGACGCAATTCATTACGTCGAGATTGAATTCGTCCTATCACGATGGATCGTTTTCATCGGTCTTCCGCGCCGGGCGCCCGACAAGTTTTTGCGACTTTCTCGATTCCATAAAACAGCGACAACGGCACGCATCATTCTCCCGATTTCATCAACGGTATTTTCCAGTCCGTCTGTATATCTCACATCGATATATTGTTCCAAGCGCGCCGATGCTATCACCGCGGCGAAAGTGCGCGCGCGTGCACGAAAAAAAAGGCAGAAGAAGAAGAAAATCCGCGTCGCGGAAAAATCCGGGAATACCTATATGTATAAGGATCGATCGGTAACTTTTCCAGCGCGATTTACGATTTGCTCTCGCGATTTCCGAGGACACTGGGCGCTTTATCGAGCGAGCGGCAACCTTTCCATAATGTTGCCGTGAATCAATTTACCGAGCGACCTCTTCGCCCGAACTCGCGGCGATTCGCTCGCGTGTTTCTCTCCTCGCTCAAATATATGCGCGCGAGGGATTATGTAAAATCTTGTTTTCCGATCGTGGGCCCTTTCCAACTTAAACCATACCGGTTTTTCGGAAAATGGGAATCGATGTTTGCATTCCCATAACATCAAGCTGGTTCGTCGTAGAAATGGCCAACTAATAATATATCGGAATATCGATATTTCTTTTCGGAAAATCAGCATTTTAGTATCGATTTCATCATGAACCAACAATCATTATACATATTTAAATTTTAGCTACGTTGAAAAAACATATCAAGGTTGTTATTGAAAAATTTAACAGAACTTTTTTTTACTTTCTTCTTTTTTCATTCTATGCTCAAATATTGAGCATTCCGTTTAGGAATGTCTGTAAACAATAACTCCCCCCCCCCCTCTCCGAACATCGACAATATATGAACGCTAGAATTAATAAAAATGCCCTTTCTCCCTTCTTCAGAAAAATTCCATAACCCCACCCCTCTCCCTCCCTACCCACTCGCCATCATCGTTGATAAACAACCATAATAGTAGTTGCGAGTCAATGTAATGAGATACAAAAGCAGTAAAATCAGTGCAGAATTAATATGCAATGAAAGATTGACACTGTTAATCAATCGTAGTAATTGACTGAATATACTTGGCTGAAAAAAATTATTGTTGAGTATTAACTAAAAAATTTTGAATTTTCAAAATAACATATTGTATAAAATAAACACCGAGCCTAAGAATTTCACATAGAATACACACATGGTCTAAACCTGCTCAAATGAAAGTTTTGTCAAAATCTAATCGTCTTGAAAATAAAGGCAGGATAAAATTAATTCGTGGACAGCTGTCAAGAATTTGAAAAATTGACCTTGTTATATGCATCCTCACAATGCTCTTTAATGTGACATTTAGTGATGAAAAAATACTGCACTGTTTCTCATATGCTCAGAATGTTTGCTCAAAAAACATATGTGACGCGATCCGACAAAAGGGACCTACTCGGCAAAAATGAAAGTTTATACTGCTGTCAATTAAAGATTAGAAATAGAACTTATAGAATCAATCATAATCCGAAAATCGATTTTTTGGACAGTAGGTCCCTTTTCTCAGATCGCGTCACATATGGAGAATTCATCTCAAATTTTCTTACATATTACTAGAAACACAATATTTTTCTTCCCGTTTGCAGAATTAGGACTGTCAGTTACAAAAACTAATGTAAGTCATAGGCATGTCTACAGCGGCTTTAATAATAAAGACGCAATGACTTGCCAACAACCAAACATAAAGTAAGTGTAACTGGTATGGTTAAAAATATTGATTTTCACAACTCGAATATCGAAAACTCGATTTCCCACGTCTGCCAAAGATGGCGTAACTGAGCGATTTCAGGTTGCTTCATTTACTCCACTCGATTTCATTTTCTTCACTCATAT
>JAPYZL010056755.1:0-32685 GCA_030522825.1 Platygaster orseoliae | reverse complement strand
GAAGTTCAAAATTGTCTATAAAAAAACGGAATTCACATAAGGCTCAATTGGTTGTTATACGACTTTGAATTGCCAATTGGCCGCCAGTTACCGAAATTTAATATTTGAAAAATTCTCACAATAAAACTATTGCGAATTTCGACTTGCTCTTATCGCCAAAATGATGGCATAAACGTAGGGTATCAAAAAAAAAAAAAAAGAATTTTGAAAAATTGGCGGTTATACGATTTTGAATGTCCACCCTTCATTTAGATTTCTGGAATTTGATAACCTCGAATTTGAAGTAAATTATATTTTATATATAGGTATATGAAAGGATTTTTCAAAAAACTGTTTATAAACCAATTCGGAGAACTTTCTGGTATTAGAATGAATTACTGTAGATTTCTATCATACAATTAAATGCTTTCGTATTCAAAATTTCATAGATTTCTATTACTTTCAATATTTTTAGTATTATTTCAGTATTTATGCGATTCAAAGAATATTCTGCTATTTTCGTGGATTTCTATACTGATTTTTAGAATCAGATACTCTAGGATTTCAAATTTTATAGATTTTGGGTGTTTATAAATTTCTAGTATTTTTCGTGCTTTTTCGTATTTATCATTTTTTTTTTTTGTTATTCTGTGGATAACTATCTAGATTTCTAGAATTTGATACTCTCGATTCAAAATAAATTATATTTGACGTATATGAAAGGATTTTTTAAAAAACTGCTTATATATCAATTTAGAGAACTTTCTGATATTCATATCTTCAAAAACGATCATATTTTGGAGCCAATGAATCCACAAAGGGAATAAATACAAAACAAAAACAATTTTCTTTCCAAGCTTTCGGCCTCTATTCAGCCCTCATCAGGAAAATTCTGTGTAACAACGTCATTATTCAGAAAAATCAGATGGTCATAAATCATTTCTGGTATTCAAATGAATTACAGTATAGATTTATAGAATTCAATGTTATTGTATTCAAAATTTTATTAAACTAATAAGAGTATTTTAAAGATATCTGGTATTTATACTTCTTCCCATATTTGTCAACTTTCATAAAATTCGGTCTAATTCTCTACTTTTTTTATACATTTTTACTATTTTGCATTTTTTTACACTCATCACATTTTGTACGATTTTATATTTCTTTTGTAGATCACTACTTAGATTTCTAGAATGTGATGTAACGAAATTTTATTTGATAATGGAAAACACTGTAACAGAAACTTTTGGGATGTTTTTTCAACCATTTTGTATGTGTCGAACAATCTTCTATCTACTCTTTACATGTAAATTTAAAATTTCAAATACACATTAATTAATCCAGGAAAAATTCCTGGAGATTTCGAAAAATTCAAGTAGAGTCCCAGGATTTCCCGGAGGCTGGACACCCTGCAAACGTCACAAAATACTTACCTTGGGAATATTAACTCTCGACCAGAAAAGCTCGAGATGTTCCCGCATTCTTTGAGGCTTGTATTTGCTGTACAAAATAGCAAGTTCCGTGAACATCCCCATGTGCGCTCGTTCGAGTCCAAGAGCCGCTTCCAGAAGATTGATCAGTTCTTCAAAGTGTCCTCGATCCTGATAATAATTAATCAAGTCCTCGAGTTCGTCGGCGTGAACGACGATGTGAAGGCCGCACATTTGGGCAAGGCGAAACTCGCCGCTGTCGACGCAGGCGAAGCAAACTTCCTTCCAAGTGCGCGTCGAGTTGGCTTTGCGCGCGCTGTCAACGGCACCCTGGAATTCGGCGAGGTGCACCAACGTAATCGCCAATCGAGCAAAGTTCGACACATTGTTGTAGAGCAGTTTCGCGGGTTCGTACATTTTGTCGTCGAAGCATCGATCACCAATCTGAAAAGTGAATCAATTCATCGATTAAAATCTTATTTGCAATACCCTTATTCAAATTAATGCACACATTCATGTCTCGAGCCCTTACTTTTTGAACGTCCGCGTGATTTGGTCCGGAAATGAACTCTTCAAGATCAGCCAAACGATTAGTGCGAGCGTAAGCGTAAAGGAGTTCGCTTTCGATGAAGGATTCGCGGGCTTTTTTTCGGGCCATTTGCAAGTACCGAACAAGATCTTCCCAGTGAGAGGTTTTATGGGCCGTTTCCACGACGTCAACGTAAGCCGACGGATCGTCGGCTTTGATGTAGCTGTCGATGGCTTCCTTGACAAGACCTTGCTGCAACTGGGCTCGCGCCAATTGCGACCATACAGCTGGTTCGTTACACCTGGAATACAAAAATTAAAAATATAAAGTGATATTCACGAAAAACTTAACCTCATTCAAACAAGGTTCATGGCAACATAGATTTCATGAAAATCAGGAAAAAACTATTAAACGTTAATAACACAGTTCAAAAAAAAAAAAAAAATCAAGAACTTTTATTTTCAGAAATAGATCAAGTCCCAATCAACTAATAAAAAGATTGTAGTACACTTTTTCCAAAATAAAGTTTTCCAATGGACATTTTTCCCAAAGACAATTTTCCTAAAAAATTCCGTTTTCAAAGAAGCATTTTTCCAGAGTATATTTATTTCAAAGTACATTTTGCCTAAAATATAATATAATAATAAAATATAATTATCATAATAATAAATAATAATATAATAATAATAATACACCAATAAATATATTATTATTATAGTACTTAATCAAGTACTTCGGGAAAAAGGAATTTGGGAAACACTTTTGATTGGGAACAGGATTTTTTGAGAAAAGTGTCCATTGGGAAAAGTTTCCCCCTACCAATAAAAATACTCATCTTTTCACTAGAAAAATTTTAGAAATGAACTTTCAAAAATTGTATGAATTTCAAAAAAAGTACATTATTATACTATTCTTATTTTCTGAAATTAAACGTAAATAACTCGAAAAATTGAATCAAACAAATTCCATTTAAAATTTGTTTATTGATGACCCAAGAAATACATTTTTGTAAAAATTTACCGAGTATTTTTCCAAACACCAAATTTTGTTGAACTGTGAAATACTGCGAAAAGCTAACATTAATCACTGAATCAGTTAAACAGTTTATTCGTTTTATTAAAAAAAAAAAACAAACAAAGCAAAATGCAGATTTTTTTACATATTACGCACGCCTGCATTTAATAATAAATTATTCAGACTAATATCATATAGTTGACAAATTGATAAAATTTTACCAACTTATTGAAAATCAGAAAATTTAAGTTTTCTTTTACATTATAATGTAATGCCAATTTTTTTTAATCGCATTTATTAGTAAATAAGAGTTTAAAAAAAGACTATAAATTAAAGAACAAAAATGCTTAGATATGAATTTAATTAATGAAAAATAGGAATTTCGTTAAAATCAACATGATCAATAAAAATGTTTAATATGTCATTGCAAATTTTTTTAATTAATTAAACATTTATCTTAGTGACATAAATTGAATGATTTTTTCAAATTAAATATCTGAATCACGATTTCTTTGTTCAATCAGAAGTTTTAAACTATTCGCACATTCCTGGATCAAATTCTGAATTCATAAATTTAACCATAAAATTTAAAATTGTCTCCATTAAAATTACAGAATTCCAAAAATTTAGTAAACTGTCGTGAATAACAATAATTGATAGGTCGATTGATTTTCGATTTTCAATAAAAAAACACTGTGCAATACCAAAAATGATACTGAAGTTTGATGATGGATTCTGACAACATTGACTCTACTGAATAAAAGTACGAGAGGATTTTTTTTTATTAGGTCACATTTACGAGCAATTAATTTATAACAATATTTTAAGGAAGTTCTTTAACTACTGGCCGATTTTCATAATTCATAGTTCTACACTTGGGTTTAGAATGCTTCTTATTTCATTTCCGTAAAAATTTTTATGATTAAACAAGTAGTTCAGAACTTTAAATTCCGTAAAAAAAAAATACAAATGATGTTTCGTTGGGTCATTGTTACCGTCGCAGCGGAAGCCCTTTTACTCGGGAGATCCTTCTTTTCCGGTTCTCGGAATTCTGGAATGATGCCCATTGATACCCACGTGGGTCTCAATGGACCCCCGCGGCGTCGATAATAATGACCCATCCAAACATTATTTGTATTTTTTTACGGAATCTCAAATTCTGAACTGATTTTTTTTTCATAAAAATTTTTACGGAAATTTTTACGGAAATGGAATCAGGGGTAATGGAAACCCAGAAATACAACTTTAAACCACGAAAATCGGCCGGTATTTGAGGGATTTCCTAAAGATTTTATTAATAATTAATAAATCGAAAACGTGACCTAATAAAAAAAAAAACCTGCGTACTAGAGCCCAGGAGAGGCCATATTATCAAAATCCATGATCAAAACCCAGTATCAAAACAAAAGCCTGAATTTTGTCGCACAGTGAAATCAGCGATTTCTTGTTCCTACATCTCTTTTTCTACAGGAAAAATTAAACACTTCTTTTCAATAAATCAAAACCATATAATATTAGTGCTCATTATTGTACACAATTGATAATTTTGACACTAGTAATTTTGTTTCTTATAAAAACCTTATAAAATTTTATTTCTTTTAGAAAATCTTATAAAAAAATTTGTTTTATAAGAAATTTCTGTATTTATAATTTTTTTCATAAAAATTTCTTTTTCAATTGTTCAGGTTATTTGTATTTTTAAATTTTATTTGAGATCTGTATTTACAAAGTTTCCCTTTTTCTTCGTTTTCAATGTTAATATCCTTCAAATATGGTTCATTCAAAGCATTTTCACAATAGTGCACATCAAAATTTTTAATTTTGAGAATTTCCAAAAAAAAAATCCTTTTTTTTTTTTATAAAAAGTTATTTCATAGATTAATTATATTTTTCATGAAAGTTTATTATTTTTTATAAAATTGGAAAACTTTTCATAAAATTTCACAGTTTATAAGAAATGTACAGGGTAGAAATATTTTCTTAAAAGAATTTTATAACTCCGACCTTATAAAAATCAAAATCACTAGAATAGGGCAAAATATATTCTTGGAAACTATTTTCTCGTTACCTAGTGATTTTGATTCTTATAAAAACCTTATAAAATTTTTATTAAAAAAACATTTTTTATAAAGTGACCTTATAAAAACTTCATAAAAAAAATTTTCTTTAAAAAATTTTATTGTTCACAGAAACTCTTATACAAAGTTTTTTTTCATAAATTTTTGTTTTATAAAAAATTAAATTAGGTAAATTTATAATAAGAAAAAAAAATTACAAAAATCAAAAATTTTTATAAGATTAGAAATTTTTTTATAAAAATATCAAATTTTATAAAAAATGTATGGGGCTCTAATATTTTTTATGAGTGTCTCTCTTTTTTATTAAGTTTTTATAAGATCACTTTATAAAAAATTTCTGATTTTTATAAAATTTTTGCCTTTTACTTATAAACATCAAAATCACTAGGATTCTTATGAACGGTTAATAAAAAAAATTTTTTTTTTTTTTCAATACTACCAAAAACCCATATTCTCATATACCTTTCAGCGAATTCGTTGGCCCGATCGAGGTTGCTCACGTTTTCAATGAGAACTTGGATCGCAGAGGTATTCACATCGAATTTCTTGAAGATCGCAAAAGCCTCTTCGTAAAGCTCGTTATTGATAGCGATGTTTGCGATGTCAGGAGCATCGTAATTATCCAAACGGTTGATGTATTCCATGACCCGGGTACGATCGGCTTTAATTGCAGTGAGGATCAACAAATTTTGCAAATTACGGTGGTCGCTGAAAGCGCTGCTGTCGAGAACGATTTTTTCCAAAAGTTCAATAAGCTCGTTGGGCAAATCAGCGGTCATGAAGGCTTTCACAGTCACGGAAATATCTTCAGGGTCTTGGGTTTCGGATAACGCAGTTTGCACAACCTTGGTAAAAACAAAATTATTGTTATTTTAGTGTAAATAAACGTAGAACAAAATTTTTTATACCTCAACCACCAACAGCGAGTTTTTCACCTCATACACGGCAACGCAAAAATTTCACATTGTGTTGGCAACGTGTAAAACGCCTGGTCACGTGACTCGGGCAAAAAAAGACAAAAAAGTAGCTTCAGCGTTACAATTTCACTTTTCCTGTCTTCATCACAACAAACGACTCGCTTTATTGATGGTCTCGATATAAAAAAATAAATGTTTATCATACTTTTCAACCTAGACTTTCTGTGCAATCATCGTTTTCCCATCGTTTATTACCTGATCAATGAGTGGCCTTTTGAAAGGATTGTTCTCGTGAAGAACTTCAGCCCAAAGGTCAGGATCGCGCCTTCGCACCAAATACCTAGCCTCGCTCTTGAAGAGGCTGTTCTCATTGCACACGCTAATCAACTCCCTATCGCATTGACCTCTCTCGTACGCGATGCACGCGAGATGCGGATCGCGTTTTTCGCAGTATTTCCCAACAACGCGGCTATCGTAAAACTGATTTTCCCTGGAACCCAAAAAAAGTTGAATATTCAATATCGAGATACATTTTCTAAAACGAAAACATCAATTTTCAACATACTTGAGGAATCTTTCCGGATTGTTGTTGCTGTCGATATAAATCTTAGCAAGTGCGTTGTGAGTCGCTGGTTCCACGCAATTTTCGTGAATTCGAGATTCCAGCCAAGGCAACAAGAGCTTCAGCCGATTTCTCTTTTCCACTTCCTCGACGAGTTCGTCGGTCGAAAACTGCCCGCGTACCACCAAAATCAAGTTTTTGATGATGTCTTCGGAACAGTCCACATCGAGCAGACCTCCGATGACCACTGGCAATCTTGACGGATTCACCTGTTTAAAAATAAAAAACTTATGTAAAACTACGTCAACCAGTGATAAGTTTCATCTCAAAAACTACTTCCACCAATTAAATTCAATTAATCTGAAATCATCATTCGAATATATCAACTACTCCTTGAAATTATATATTTGGAAGTGTTCGTTTATGTTCGGTTATTTTCGGGTATGTTCGGAAATATTCGTGTATGTTCGGAAGTATTCGGGTATGTTCGGGTATGTTCGGAAGAATTCGGGCATGTTCGGAAGTGTTCGAGTACGTTAACATACCCAAACATCACAAAATATCACAAAAAATCCCTTTGGGACTTTAAGAATCACCTTTTGTACATAAATCTCGATGTATTTTTGCAGATTATTTCTGTACAGGTACAGAACAAGATCGTGCACGAAGTCGAAACGATCGCAAACGATGATGAGAGGAAGTTGATCCGACAACTTAGCTTCCTTCAGGAAATTTTTTACGCGTTCGGCGTTGTAGCAGTTGCTCTCGCGACAAATGCGCTCGACTTCTTTAATCTGGCCGATTTTGCAAGCGGCTTGAATGTACTTGAAATGGACTTCTTGGTCCTGGCTGAAGTTCACAATGGAGCCGAGGAAGTAGAAAAGTCCTTCGTAGGATTTGAAGCTTTCAAACAGATCTGCAACACACGGAAACGAATTTTCAATAATTGAAAATCATTGAATTTCATGAAAATGCAATTCTCACAACTCCAACAAACTAATTATTTCCCATTCTTCACGTCTACCATCATTTCAACTTACCAATCAAAGCTTTGGTCGTCAACTGTTCGTGATACTTGGTGGCGATTTGCACGCAAATTTGCAAATTTTGCCGAATGTTCGCGGTCATCATGGCCTTGAGACATTCGAGGGAATCTTCGACGGACAAAGTTCCGAAGAATCCCACGAGCCAATCTGGCGACAGCAAATGAGTATGAACGACGGCTCGTTTGATGTCGTATAAATCAGTGTAATGTTCCAAAGCACGTTGGAGCAATCCAGCTTTTTCGCAGAGCTGAGCGATGTGGGCTCTGTCGTAGTGCGTGAACATCTGATTTCCGAGAATGGCATCCGCGACCTGTGGCGCCGACATCAAATTCATCTCGAGCAATCGCGTCTGTAAAGCGCCCTCGCTGGGTCGATTATTTTTCAACGCGTCCAACAAAAAGGCTGTGCACTGCTGAACCATGTTCTGCTCCATGAATATGTCCACGATCTAAACAAAACAAGGATAAAGCGATATCTTACGACATTTCAATGTCTAAACAGTTTCATCGAGAAAATGAAAGTACCTGGTTGATGTCCGCCAAAGGCTCTTCGTCGCCAAACAGCATCTGCGCGAAATTCACCCCCTGATCAGGGTTTATTCGCATGACGTTTCTCAAGAGGAAAATATAATCCGGGGTGTACGAAACTTTTTTAGCGTACAGAACTATCTTCTGGAATTGCCCTGTCTCGGCGAAGCACTGTATGACCTTGTTCGGTACATTGGCCCGCAAGTAGACGCTGAGGGCGAGGGTTGGATCAGCCTGTTTCACGAGGTCGCCGAGTTCTTCGCTGCACTCGAGTTTGTCCTCTTTCAGCCATTTTTCCAATAGCTGTTTGCGACCTTGGACGAGGACGGGACGACAGAGTTCCAAAGATTCGTATTTGTTCAATTGGCCTTGGTCCAGCAAAATACCAAAATATTGCAAAAGAGGAGAGGTTTGGCCTGTTATCGTTGGTACCTGGAACGATAAATTAAAACTTTTTTTTATACATATACAGATAAGCATGTAATGTTATGTTATATTTTAACAAAATCAACTCTTACCTGCTGAAATTTCTGAATAGTCGCCGGCGTCCTTAGGATACCTTTAGGCGCGTTTGCTGCGACTTTCGCAGCTTCCGCGTACTGCGCATTTTGGAAAAGCATGTTGAATTTCCTCACGAACAAATCCTCGGCTCCGGACAGGTTGTTCCTGACAGCCATCCTGAGCGCGAGTTCTGGATTTTGCAAAACCCCGTTAATGTAGGGGATTATGTTTTCCTCGTCGACCGAAACCGACAAAACTTGGCCTTTCCTGTTGACGCCAATAATACCGCCCGAGGCCTCGTGCGGGGCCGTCACGAATATCGTTTCGCCCGAAATTCGATTCATGTAGATGCAAGTCGCGGATTCGATGTCGTACATATGAATGTACCCGTACTTTGTAATTAAATAAATTACATCGTACTTCGCGCTAACTTGCATTGCGACAGGAAAATCGTTTCCTGCCTCCGACGGGAAAAACACGTCCACAGCTTTTTTCGGGAAGGGGTGGTTTCCTGTAGATAAAATACATGAAGGGGTTATTGAATTTTACTCGGGGATGTTCGGAAGTGTTCGGGGATGTTCGGAAATATTCGAGTATGTTCGGAAGTGTTCGTATATGTTCGGAATAGTTCGGGAATATTCGGGTACATTCGGTGATATTCGGGTATGTCCGGAAGGGTTCGTGTATGTTCGGGTAAGTTTGGAATTGTTCGTGAATGTTCGGAATTGTTCGATTAAGAACACAGGGAAAAACGTACTTCAACGTCAATAATAAAAGTAACATCCCCATAAAAAAATGAATCGAAAGAACGAGAAATGAATCATTTTCAATAAAAACCAAATGAAAAATAATTTTCTTAACCTGCAGGTGGCTGGCCGACCTCGATGATGTGCAATTTGGCGCCTTGAGTCGCCCTCACCGCGAAGCAAAAAAGATTGCTTGCTTCTGAATTGCCCTCCATTTTGAATTGGGCGAAAGACGCGGCGTGGCCTTCGATGGGCTGCGAACATTTTCTTTCGACGGAGTAGAGTTGCATCGCGCCCACAACGCGGTTGTTCTGGGCCGAGATACCGATCAGGAGTAGCCAGGATTGTTTGCTATCCGTCCTGTAATTGATGATCTGACAACCGTTGAGGGACGAGTGACGGTCGAACATCTTCAACGGAGTCGAGTCGCCTTCCATCGACCAGTGGTGCACTGCCGTTTCCGTCACCAAAGCTAAGGTGTTCAAGGAAATCCATTTCCAGAACACAACGTCCTCGGTCATTGTGTGGGCCTTCATCTTCGACTTCATCTCGATGTTAAAGATTTGCAGAGTTTTTTGAGCTGAAACATAGAAAATCGGAATAAATTTAGTCACAACTAATAAGGAGAAAAGTTCTTGCATGTTACACAAGATTTTTTTTCCATGGACCAGTCACAAGTCAATTTTTAGTCGTAGCATTTTTTTTTAGCAAAAAAGTGAGCTGTTTTAAGATAACTTATTTTTTTGTTGCCTCAACATATCTTTTTTGCTACCAAAACACAATCTTTATGCATAAAATTCCATTGCATAATAATTGTGCTCTGATAGCAAAAAAAAAAAAAAAAAATTCATTCTCTCAAGTTGTGTTGGAACAGCAAATCCTTTTTTTTGTGGTGATATAGTAGCCTCTACGACACTTCCCGTTTTCGGGGCTGTAGGAGAAGCAAACGGGAAGTGTGAGATAACTCCCACGCTCTCAACCAGCATAACTCATGGGCGGCGCGCGAATTCAATGCGCATGAGCGCCGACTCTTATATCGCGTTGCCGCAACGGCTGCGACTGTATGTGTTGGTGTGAGGCAGAGCGTTTGCGAGAGTGGGGTCAAGCGAGTGAAGGAGAAATTGAGAAACGGGAAGTGTCGGAGCGTGAAGTGTCGTAGAGGCTACTGTAAATGCAGTTTGAAACGCAAAATTTATGCTTTTTGTAAATTTCCAAAACACGCAAGACTGCCAATTTTTTTTTTAAATTATTATTTATGAAATTCAGCAATAAACATTGCAACAGTTGTTTTTAGTTTATAGATATTTTGATTATTTTTTAAAAACGAAGACTTGTTTTAACTTTCGAAAAATATTTCGAGAAATATGATATGAAAAATAAGTTTTAATTTTAACTGTTTATTATACAGAACGAAACTTGTGCATTTACATAAACAATCGGTGACAAAACTTTCTAATTCTTGGGAATTCTGATGAAAACTTCAAAATGAGGTCAAAGGCACGAAATATCGATAAAAATACGTACTATATTTGTACAAGCATTCGATTCTATTACTTTTTCTCATCAGTTCCAAAAAAAGAAAACTTTATGGAATTTTCACAAGTTTTCCAAATAATGTGCCAAGGTCTTCAACATTTTTGTGTTCAAAAACTATATCAGAAAGGCGTAGCGCCTAGTCACCTTTACTTGGAAGAATTTTGTTAGCACAATTATTCTTTCCCTGCAGTAAAAGTTGGCACTAAAAAGCCAATGTCTTTTCTGAGTAGCGCATATAAGTACTACTCGTACGTTGGCAATTTTTCAGTTCATGCAACAAACAAGCGCGGTCATTCATTTCCATGCTTACCGTTTCAAATGGTCATTTGAAGGTGATACATTGCAATTGAACGAGTACGAACAATCTCATTTTTAATATCGAGAAATTCCTCGGATCGGAAATTTTCGCGTTTTCTTTTTTCAACCTCTAAATACTCTATTATGCTTGTTTGCATTCGCCTTGCTCACGTTTCATTCGTCGTTATTCGAGGTGACTCGCCATGGCATGATGAATAAAACGCAATCTCGAGCTTTATTGAATTTGGTTTACTCATTTGAAAGTATGCGGAACATGATTCTTTAGTTCGTGAACTTTTATAGGTACAGATATCTTTTTAAAAATGTTTTTTAAACATTTTTACTAGTAAACCTGGGGAATCTGGAGAAAGTGCGGAATTTTTTCATGTCTTAAAAGTTTTTCAATTCATACTACAATTTGACGTAATATGGGGAAACCGACGTACGACAAAATTTTCTTGGGTTTGTTTATTACATCAATGATTGATACATTGAAAACGCAAATTTTAAAAATCCCAAACGGCGCAAAAGCTTTTTAAAAATTAGACAATGTTTCAAGAAACTGTCAGTATGCTTTCGTTTGTAATGTTTCTATCAAAAGATGTAAAAATGTGTTTATAACCTTTCTTATGAAAGATTTCTAATTTCTAAAGAAATGCTATCCAAAATATATATTTTGCAATATTTCTCTAGCAACATTGCTGAAACCTTCATGTAAGGTAACAAAAAACTCTCTTATGAATGTTATTGTATACATTTAACGATTTTCATTGAAATTACAAAAAAAAAAAATTTCTTAGAAAAATTTTCTTTTACAAATAATGAAAATCACAAAATCGAAAAAATAATATACCTAAAAAATTCAACTTTATTGAAAAAATTATTAAATAAAACGTTGTAAAATAAATTGTTCTTTGCGGATATTTCACTTAAAATTTTAAATATTCCTTTTTAAAATATTTGTTTTTCTCTTCCAAATATAATTACTCAAACTCCAATCACTTCAGTGTAAATGAAAACGACCACAATTTTCTGCAAATGCACAAGCAGTTTTAAAAAAGGAAATGCGTTGTTCAACGAGCCGTTTCCGAGTGCATCACACCGTAACTCGCTCTTCGATTCCATCTTTTTCCTACTATCTTTAGCCTTGCTTTTTTAAAGATGATAATGCTTCATAATATTGTGGGTTTCATATAACTAACGCGAATCAATTGTTCAATAATCGATCGATCATTTTACATGCCGAATGTTAACAAAAATTCCTTCATTTTAGTCATTGTATTTGTTGCAAAATACAAAAAAGGGTTTATACAGGAATGTACTATTACATTTTTATGGATAAAAAAATTATCTATTCATTTTAAAGAAGAAATTTTATTCATCTCGGAATTCATGCTGTTAAACGTGTTGGCACTTTTATAGAAAATTGTTGTAATAATTACCTTTGAGTGCGATGACTTTGCTCGCGGGATTCATGATTGCAGAGTCGGCAGAAATAGGTCGTCTTATAGGGTTGGAGGAATCGTTCATGTCGATAATTACGACTTGGGCAGTGTCGCCGACTTTTTCTCTGACACAAATGAACTTGTCAGACTCCATGGTAACGGTATTGAAGCTAACATTATTGGCATTAATCCCCACAGCCGTTAGCTGCAAACAATCAACATTTTCATCGTCAGTTATTATCGGGGTAATATCTATTGTGCATAAATTTTTTATGCATTCTTGACTTCTTAAATAAATTTATTGTACACACAGATTTTTGTGCTGCGGTCGATTGTTCATCATTTTTTGTGCAAATTAAAATCATAGCGTGTACTTCATATATACAAGAAAATAGTTGCAACAATCAATGAAATATCTGAATTGTATGCTCTGTGATTTGGGTTTTATAAAAAATGGCAAAATTCTTAGAAGAATCAAAAATTTCTTATAATAATTCCGTTTTTTATAAAGTCGACCTTATACAATTCTTATAAAAAAATTTTCCTATGAAAATTATAAAAAAATCTTATAAAACTCTGTTTATATTTATTTATTTTTATTATTATTTATTATAAAAACCTCATAAAAACCAGTTACACTTTTATAAAAAATTTCGAGACCTTTTAAAAAATGAATTATATAAAATGTTATACATTGAATATTTCAATATGAAATATTTCAACAAATCTCATTAAAAAAACCGTATTAAAAGATATTAACATAGAAAACGAAGAATAAAGAAAACTCTGAAAATATATTCATGAACTAAAGTTAAAAAATACAAATAGCCTGAAAAATTTGAATGACTGTTTGAATAGAAAAATTTCTCATAAAACAAATTTTTGTATAAATTTTACACAGAAAAATATTTTTATGAAAAATCATTTCCCAAAAATTTCCACAGAAAATAGAATTTTAGAAGAAAAACTTCTCTAATGAGGTTTTTATGAGGTTAATATTTAAAAAAAGTTTTTTTTAAAGAATTTTATAAGGTCGATCTTATACAAATTTGTATAATGTTTGAATAAAAATCAAAATCACTAGGGATACAGATCAGCAACACAGACAAAGATTGGTATTATTTACAAGTATTTTTTAATTATTTATTTTATAATTATGAATAAATTATCATGATCTTATTATTATCAATAACTGCATTCTTTAGAACCATTTGTCAATTTTAGGTTGCTTATTACAAGTTCATATAATTCTAAACAAAGATAGTTTTTTTATGAATGTAAACAATAAAAATATGCACAATGTTAATAATGCACAAAAAATTTATGCACAATAGATATCCTCCATTATTATCTCATGTTTTAGTTATTAATATTCTTTAAAAAAACTGTAGAAATATAAAACAAATTTTTTTTAATGTTTTTGAGTTAAATCGCCTGTTTTTTTATTTTTTAACTTTTTCAATTTTCACAATTTTTAAAATTCTAGCAACTTGACGATTTAAGAATCTTATGTTTGGTGATACATCAACTTCGAACTTAAGAGTATGTAATTTTATAATTATTGGATTATTTATATCCTGGAATAAAAATTTCATTCAACTTTAGAAATAAATATTTTATATAAAACTTGCTGAGTATTGCATTTTCTGCATTTTGAAGTAAAAATTTGTTGAAATGCAAACTACTCGAATTTATATGTTTTTTTACTTTTCTTTTCATTTTTTAAGCATCGCTTTTAAAGAGCGTGATTATATTTTTAAAAGTTCTACATTTTTTAATACTGAAACTTTTATGCTTTGGTTAATGAACACATATTTTTTCAATTTTCAATTTTGAAAATTGTCAGATTTGAAATTTTGAAGTTCTTTTTTTTACAGCTCTACATCTTGAATATACATTTTTTTTTTTCAAAAGTAAAAATCTTAAAATTCTGTAATTTGCACCTAACTGAATTTAAACATTTAATTATTTTGCATTCGTTTGAAAGTAATATTACTAGTTTTATAGATAGATTTTTTTATATTCAATATTATTTTTTTGAAATAAAACTGTAAATTTTTTAGTAAAAAATGTTTAATTGATCTTTGAAAAATTTCAAGGCTTGACAAACTGAATGCTTCAAAATTTTAGGAATATTTTATTGGTTTTCAATTTTCTTATTTTGACTTTCATTATTTCAAGTTTCATACTTGAAAAGTCATTATTTTGGACTGTCTTTTTCATGAAATAATTTTATTTATTTTCAAATAATAACTTGAAAATAATAATAATTTAATAATAACTATTAAATTATTCATGAATAAAAATTTTCTTACGATTTGAATGTTTGAAACTTAAAATATTTTAAATTCCTATTAAAAATGTTTTTCACATATCGTGTATCCAAGTTTTTATATTTTTATCAAGTTTACAACGTTGACAAATGACACGAAAGTTTTTTTCTGATATTTACAAAAAATAAAGTAAAACATTGAAAAAACAAATTTGATAAAGCCTTTAACAAGGAATTTTCTCAACATGTTTATAAACAAGTGATTTTGTCATTTCTTATAAGTCATTTTTTATTGTCATTTCTTATAAGAAATGACAAAATTCTTATAACAATAAGAAATATATTTTAAGAATTCTATTTCTTATTAGTTTGACCATAAAAATTCTAATAAGAGAAAAAATGTTTATAAAAAACAGTGACACTTTTATAACAAATTTCAAATTTTTTTCAAGAAAATATGCAAGTCTCGTGCATTTCTTATACACTGGAATTTTTATGAAAAAAATTTTGTATAAACATTTCTACAGGGAATAAAATTTTATAAGAAAATTTTTCATCACAAGAATCTTGAATGTGCAACTTTTTTTTCGAAACTACAAATTTCATCTCCTACGATTTAATGAATTTTTTTTGTCGATGATTTTTAAAGGCTTCGCTGAACTCACTATTTTGAGCTTTTAAATCATTGATGGTAAATCTCAGAAAAAAAATTCCCGTGTGATTTTTCAACATTGTGAACTTTATGAACATTTATTTTTGTTTTTTATGAAAATTATCATCTTTCAGATTTTATAATAACAGATTTTCTCATTCATACTTAAAAATTTCGAGATGATGCAATTTCAGTAATTAATAATTTTTATTTCAATGACAGCTGCAAACGTTCAAACATCAAATCTAACAATGAGTCAACCAACTTTCAAAGCTCGTGCAATGAAAATTTTCATGTTCTAAATTACAATTTTTTTACATTTTATTTTAACCTACTTTGTTAAAAGTTTCATGCTTTCAAAGAAAAAATGTTAAATCCTAATCCAATAATATAAACATATATCAAAATCAAACTTCATTCATAATTTTCATGACGTGCACAATCACGCCGAACGGAAGGGGCGTATATAAAACAACGCCACGTCTCGAAATCGATCTTTCATTATCAATTCTCTTAAAACGCCCCGAAAAAACCTTATTTACAACATCTCAGCAATTCGCGGAAACAAAAAAAAAACGCAAAAACAAGCAAACATATCCGCCCAAAGAAACGCCGACAGTCACGAGATTCGCGAGAAATGTAAAAGTGATAGGAGGAAGCAGAAGAGAAAGAAAGAAAACAAAAATGGAAGAGACAGAGAGAGAGAGAGAGCGAAAAGCGATCTGTCAAAAATGTTGATAACGCGATTTCTAGTTTTTTCCGACACGCGTTAATTGATGACGAAATCGGGAATCGGGAAAAATGTTCACTTTTTAAAGCATTATGGTAGCAAGAAATCGGGTCACGTACCTGGAGATGTTCCTGAAACCTTATGGGCAGCTGCGTCATTTTGTCACAGCGTTAGTACGATTTTCAGGGCGAGCGAACCTTGGAACTTTGCACTCCCGAATTTTTTGTCGCACTCTTATCGCGTTCTTCGAGAATCTCTGGTTATAAGAATTCTTCGTGGACAAAAAAAAACCGCAAGTAAATCGTACTGATGCAAGTTTCTGCAAGTTTCACCGATAGCCGCTACACCCATCAATCCATCATGGCTGCCATTTCATCAACCCCCTCTCCCGCGGTTCCGAATCGACGTCATCCGGCGTTTTTTGTGTTGATGAGTTGAACAAAATACGGTTGATGAATCATGAGTTTTGTGAGATTCTCGAATTATGCTATCTCTGTTTAGCAGACTGAAGTAGAAAGAGACGAAAAAATCTTTTTGTGAATCGTAAAAATCATAAATGTCACAATAAAAATCAAATATGGCTGCCGCGGGAAATTTGAAATTCACGTATATAACAAATGTAGAGTAATTTTCAAAAAAAATTGATTTGAATTTGGATTGAAACGGTTTTGACATAATTTTTTGTGGTTGATGACGTTGATGAATCATAAGTTTTGTGAAATTCGCAAATGTTGCTATCTCTGTTTAGCAAACTAAAGTAGAAAGAGACGAAAACACTTTTGTGATCGTGGAGTTGCGTCACAATCAACATCCAATATGGCTGCGGCGGAAAATTTGAAATTCACAAAGGTAAAATGTAGAGTGTAGTAATTTTCAAACAATAGTGATTTGGAATTGGATTGAAACGATTTTGACATCGTTTTTTGTGGTTGATGACGTTAATTACAATACGCGTTGATGAATCATGAGTTTTGTGAAATTCGCGAATGTTGCTATCTCTGTTTAGCGAAATTGGAGTAGAAAGAGACGAAAACACTTTTGTGATCATGGAGTTGCGTCACAATGAAAAAATCCAATATGGCTGCGGCGGCAAATTTGAAATTCACGTAAGTCACATGTAGAATGTAGTAGTTTTCAAACAAAAGTGATATGGAATTCAGTTTGATTTCTCTCGAAGTACATAATTGACATGTTTTTAAGTCTAGACTGTATCTGGGTAGGGTCATTCTGTCCCAAGTTTTTAAAGTATCACAAAATCCAATATGGCGGCCGCGGGAAATTCAAATTTCCATTGAAATTTGAATTTCCTGCGGCCGCCATATTAGATTTTGTGATACTTAAAAAACTTGGGACAAAATATTCTGGGACAGAATGACCCTACCCCTGTATCTGCATATATTTTCAAATCAGTATTAAAATGAAAGACATTGTTCAATTAGATTACGTATAAACTGTTTACACAGTGTTTGCACAAAGTTTGTATAGACTTTACATGAACATGTCTTCCAAGTATTATAGGGTTGAGTAAAATATTTTAAAAAGGCTTTATTCAAAAAAAATTGTAACAAATAATAAAATAGAGCTAATGGTTTCTATGTAATAATTATAATAAAAATAAAGGTAAATATCGTGTTTTAATTTATAATTAAGTATATTCCTATCAAAAAATAAATACAATGATCAAGTCGATCGTATATGAATATAATTTCTAAAAACAATATTATACATGATGTTATTTGACAAAACATTATTTATTTTCATTTTCAAATATTCACCAAGACTCTTGTCAAAATATTTTTGGGTACACCTTTAAATTTCTTGCCCAAGATTTGGTTTAATAGAATTTTTAACTTTATGTTCCAAAAGTATGACTTTTAATTTTTCAAAAATACGGAATTATTCAAGTTCTGTGCTTTATTTACTTCGTTAGTGAAAAAGTGAATTAACATTATATCAGACAAAAGTTTACACATTTTTCGCCACAATATCGTGATGTATTTCAAATAATAAAACGTTCATAAATATTTCAATCAAACATGAGTCTTGATGTTTTCATGTATCTAAAAAATTGAATAAAACATTACATGCAGCTAAAACTTTATTGACATTTTATTTATCATCTTTACACACACAGAACAAACTGTACTAGTATTTGATAAATGTATTCCACGGCGTGAATTTTTTCAGCATCAATTTAGGGCCGACAACGTTCCAAAAAACGAGGGTACAAACAAACTTCGCGAATGTGATATCTGTTGAGTAGCCAGCAAATGAATCTTTCCAATCCAAGTCCATAACCTCCGTGAGGACAAGATCCATACTTTCTCTGAAAAATTAGAAATTTCGCTTAAAATAGTAGTTTACTTGTTAACTTCCAAAAATTGGCCATTTACGGTTAATTTTGTGACGGCGGGAAGTCCGCCATGTTGGATTCTAACACTCACTTACTTGAGTTTGTCACAATAATTTTTTTTTCGCCTCGGATCAGTTTTCACGTCATCGGATTACACGAAAATGTTGTGTAATATGAACTTTACATGGAATTCAACTTTAATAGTGAGTATCTTGGGTGTAGTTTAATCTCCCTACATCACAATAAAAAATCCAATATGACTACCACGGAAAATTTGAAATTAACATATATAGCAAATGTAAATTTCATATTTCCCGCGGCGGCCATATTGGATTTTTTGTGATTTTTTAATTGTGATTGAAAAAATTCTGCGAAAGTACTTTGGTGAAACCCAGTGTTCATAACCGGAAGTGCCGTAGTGCCAGATCACAACATCACACATTTTTTTTGAATGGAATTTCGGAAATTCTTGCAAAAATTTTGAAAAATAATCATAGAAATTAGATAAAAATAATAACTTTTCATTATATTTCTAAAATTATATTTCGAAATTATCGCAAGAATTTCCAAAATTCCATTTGAAAAAATTTATGATGTTGTGATATCTGGTTATATCGGCACCTGGCACTACCGAGTTATGAACACTGGTGAAACCACCATTTGTCATTTCTTGAAAAATTACTATTTTCAGTGCAAAAAATTGTCCAAAAATGGTCAATTTTCCGAAAAATTCGGGAAAAAAGATATTACTTCTTAAAAGTATCTTTTTAATTTTCGAATTAGGTCAAAATAACCGACATAAAAATTCCAAGTAATAAGATTCACAAACCCATTGTATTTATTTTATCCAGATACTTTTTCTTGCCAAATGTCGAATCGAAAAATTGTACAACTACACAATAACACAACCAAACAAAATACTCAAAATATGTTTGATTGTTCTTTATCATTGTCATAAAAGCAGTAACTAAAAATTTAGGGAGTCCTCTGAATAGTATTTTGAGTAGAAGTTAGATTATCATAGCAAATAAAATTCAATTAAAAAAAAATGAAAGTTACCTGGTCAGTGTACCAATAGTAAGGCGTAGGATCAATTTCAGCCTTCTTGTACGCTTCCATCATTTCGTCATACTGCCAAATACGCATGGAACCACCCACCATTTCCCCAACATTAGGCATAAGAAGATCCACGGATTCCGTCAACCGCCTGTCTTCCGGACAACGCGACATGTAAAAGGATTTTATTTCCGCAGGAAAACGACACAGCATGATCGGCTCGTTGATCGCGTCCGTCATTTTCCTCTCCGGCATTTCCGGAATGTCTTCGCCAAACTCGTAGAAACTTCCGTCCTCCTTCGTGATGTTGTTAGCTTTGAGGTACTCGATGGCTTCGCTGTAGTTTATTCTCTTGAAGGGCCTCTTCGGGGCCTGGAAATTCGGGTTGAGTTCCTTCACCAAATGTCCCAAAGGAGATTTCAGTACACGATCGACGACGTCGCACACCAGGTCTTCCAGGCGATCCAGCAAATCGTCGAAAGATAGGAAAGGACATTCGGCTTCGACATGGCTGTACCTAATGAAAAATGCGATCTTGCCATTAATTCATGATGAGTTTGATCAGGATAGATCAAACTAGTGGAAAATATTGAAGATTGAAAAAATTCAACTAAAATTACAAAATCACCAAAAATGATCATGTTCATGGATCGTTCAATAAATCTGGTAAAAGTTCTGAAAATTTGAAGAAAAAAATTGGTGATATTTACAAAGTATCATGTGACCTGGCAATTTTTTGAACTAATAAATTGATGTATTACTAAAGGGGCCATGAACATATATGTAAATAAAGTTGTACTCAGCGAGATGTCTCCTAGTGCGAGATTGTTCAGCTCGATAAGATTGGGCTATGCAATAAACATCGCCCATGGCTGGAAGGCAAGTTTCCAAATAGAGCTGAGAACTCTGTGTCAAATATGCTTCCTCCCTGAAAAAAAAAGAAATCGAAACAATTTATTCATGATACAGTCATCAAGAGAAAAAACTTATACAAAGGCACAGAAAGTCTGTGCCGTTACGTAGAACTACATCAACAAGTGACAAGTTTTATCTCAAAAAATACCTCCACCATTTAAATTTATTTGAATTCAATTAACTTAAATCGGGTGTAATCTATGGCCCAATTAATAAGTCCCAAAATATTTTTGGACCTGATAAATTGGGAGCTTGAAATTTGGGACTCACTGTTGGGGCCCAACCCAGAAGGCCCAAAAGTAATTTGGGCCTAATAAATTGGGAACCTGAAATTTGGGATTCACTATTTGGGCCCGATCCAGAAGGCCCAAAAATAATTTGGGCCTTGCAATTTTGGGACTGATAAATTGAGAGCCTGAAATTTGGGATTCACTATTTGGGTCCAAAAATAATTTGGGCATTATGATTTTGGGACTGATAAATTGAGAGCCTGAACTTTGGGATTCACTATATGGGCCCAATCTAGAAGGCCCAAAAATAATTTGGGCCTGATGGATTGGTAACCTGAAATTTGGGGCTCACTATTAGGGCCCAAATTTTGTTGCACTTTTTCGTTGCAGATACATAGCTTTTTACCCCCCTACCATACCAAAACGCGGAGAAAGACGTAGTTCTACGTCAAAATTTTCATATCAAGAGTTCAAAACAAAAAGGATTCTTACCCAAAGTAGTTGAGCTTGAAAAGCGTGGAACCACCTTCGACTTGCGTTTGTACCAATGTTGGTGGCGTCACTTCGGTATATCCTCGATCTTTGTAATGATCTCTGAATGCCTGGGTCAGTACTGACCTCATCATCAGAATTCTCGATGTCTGGTAATAGAAAATAACAAGTGTTTAGTATATGTATGACTTTTGATAAGAAAAAACTTTACATTTGCTTGATAAGAAATTTATAATTATTTAGTGTATTTTTGATTTAGGTGTGCGGGATAGAGAATTTCAGAGGTCGGGATGTTTCGGGAAATTTTACATGGGGTCGGGATGGATCCCGAGTTATTCGGGAAATCCCGAAAATGTCGGTTAATCCCGAAAAAACCGAAAATCTTTGAAAAGTTCGAAAAATTTGAGTAATAACGGAAATTTCAAGAATCCCGAAAATTTCGAGAATCTGGAGAATCTAATAAGGATTCCGAAAAATCTAGTAATTCTGATAACTCTTCAACTATAGAAATTTTGAGATTGTAGAGAAATCTCGAACATGTCAGGACATCCCGAAAAATTCAAAAAAACCCGAAAAGTTCGCGAAATTGGAGCAATCACGAGAATTTCGAGAATCCCGAAAATTTCGAGAATCCTGAGAAGTTTGGTTATCTAGAGAATTTAGAATTTCCGAAAAATTAAGTAATTTCGATAAATCCTTCACTCTAAAAATTTCGGGATTGTAGAGAAATCTCGCAATGTCGGGAAATCCCGAAAAATTCGTTAATCGTTAAAAAATTTAGGAAACCCCGAAAAGTTTGTAGAGTTCGAGCAATTACGAAAATTTCGAGAATTCTAAGAAGTTTTGGAATCTAGAGAATTCAGGAATACCGGAAAATCTAGTAATTTATATAACTCTTCAACTATAGAAATTTTGGGATTGTAGACAAATCTCGAACATGTCGGGAAATCCCGAAAAATTCAAGAAACACTGAAACGTTAGAAAAATTTAAGCAATCACGAGAGTTTGAAGAATTCCGAATATTTCGAGAGTCATGAGAAGTTCGGGAATCTAGAGAACTCAGGATATCCGAAAAATCTAGTAATTTTGATTAATCCTTACTCTCTAAATCTGAAAAAGTGAAACTTCACTGTTTCGCAGTGAATATTCACTTTCTAGTAGTGAAAAATCTTCCACCTTGGAAATAGTGCATATGCACTCGGAGCTCAGTGAAATTATTATTTTCACTGGTGAATCAGTGGAATTCCACTAATTCAGCACTGCATATTCACTTTTTTTGGAAAGTGGGAGATATTTCACTTTTTCAAGTTTAGAGAGTAACTATAAATTTCGGGATTGTAGAGAAATCTCGAAAATGTCGGGAAATCCCGAAATGTCGGGAAAGAACATTTCCTGTCCCGAGGCATTTCCGGACGCATCCCGAACTCGGGATTCCCGAAAAGTCGGGATCACGCACACCCCTACTATCTATGTAAGTATACAATAAAACTTTTTTTTAATTTCAAGAATATTACACAGTTTTTGTAGTTTAACGGAAAATTTTCAAAATTCTGAATGTTTTATAAAATTTATCGCTTTCAGAACTTCTGGAAGGTTTAAAATTTATGAAACTTCTAGATATTCATTAAATATGCAAGATAATTTTTTTGTAATTCTTACCAGCTATAAAAATACAATAAAAATTTTAAAAATACTTTACAATCTTCAAAATGTTTTTTCTGAAACCTTACAGAACATCTCGAAGTTTTCAGAATTATTGATAACTATGCGAATTTTCAATGTTCTTTCAATTTGTCAGAACTTGAAAAATTTTCAAGATTATCAATAATCTCTGTGCAATACAAATAATCGATTTTTAAAGAAATAAAATAATACGTGTCAATTTTTTTTTTTTAATTATTTTGCCAAAAAAGATGTTTTTTTGCATGCAACTTCCCAATTTTGTAAAAGTTTTTTATACAAAAAAAATTTTAATTTGATTCCTTGTTAACGATACTTGATTCTATAACCTTAAATGAATTAAAAAAAAACTAATTTAATGAGAAAATTAAGTGAAAATTCTTTTCCTCGTTTTTCCAGTCAATTTATTTCATTTTGTCAACCTTTCAACTCCTAGTATGGAATCATCTTCAGATTTCAGAATTTGCACTGAACTATAATGAATAAAACCAGTGAAATTAAAAGGAAATTATTACTTTAATGATAAAACTGGAAAAAACTGTTCAATATATTTAGTAATAAGTTAGTAATATAGTTAGTAATAAGTAAAATTTACGTTTTCACCGCGAATCATTATGTGCCTGTTGTCAAGCTGAACATCAGGTAAAGCTTCTTCATTTAGAATTACGTCGGCGCCTCCTGCAGGCGAAGGTCCAACCAAAGTCCAGTAGTCTACATGCAATTCGTGACCACCTGGAGCCTGAGAAAAAAAAAACAAAACATTCATCTTGTTAAAAAAGGAAACAATCAAAGTTGAGAGATACACAAATAAAATTCATTTAATAACTAAACATAACAAATATTACTTCTTGCAAATACGCTGACGACTGAAGTTTGGTGTTTCGCATTAAATTGAAAATAAGTTTATTTTATATGTGCATTTTACACATAAAATTACAAATTGTAAGCCTTCTGCGCATGAGCTAAAATAAAATAAAATAAACAAAAATTAAATAGGTAAATTAAATAATAAATAATTATCAATTAATAAATAAGGTATTAAATATTAAAATAAATGAAATAAATAAAAATATAGAAAATAGAATAAAAAAATTATTTAGCTTAAGAAGCTTAAAATACAGGAAGTCAAGAATTTTATTATTTTTTTTTAAATTACTTAAACTGATAAAAACCGAAATTTCAAAGTCTGTATTTTCCAAAAATTCTCAAGTATCAAGAAATGTTTGAAAAAATGGCGAATTCTATCAAATTTCAAGGTTAAAGAACTATTGCAAATTCTACTATTGATAATTTAAAAAATTGATATGAATAAAATCAATCACGAATATTATTATTAGTTATTTACAAAGCGCATTCGTTTTTTATTTCAGTTACAATCCAAGTTTTTCTTACAGCTGAAATAACATTGAACCATACGCTCACCTTAAAATACTTTTCATTCTGAAAATTCAACGATAAATTTCTGGACTACGTTAAAAAATATTTCGAAACTTTATTTTTATACAATCTAGTTGGAATACCAAATAATATATTAAATATATTATATCTGACTTATGGTTACAAAATGTACTCTGAAAAATTAAAAATTTCATTATTTGCATATTTTTATTATTTTCTCAGGAATAAAAATATCCACTCACAGATTTTCCTTCTGGAACAATTTTCAATGTTCCAAAAATCTCCACAGCAGCTTCAGTGCTCAAAATCAGTGCATTGTACGTTTGGCAGAGTTTATCGTTCAAAACGCATTGCAAAAATCCAGATCCATCTCTCAAAGTGATAAAAATCAAAGATTTCCCTAAAACAAAGTTGAAGAGAATTTGTATATTTTAAATTATGACACTGTTGAGGAAGAAAAATTTAAAAAACCTGACAACAAACTAAGAAAAATCGTATTAAAAAAACTATTTGGAAACTTTTGTACAGATGTAATTGACGAAATTTATGTTTTTCTAAAAATCTTTTTGGAAAAGAAAAATTTTGTATGATTGTCAGTGAAATTTTATGGAAGAAAAAAAATGATTTTCTGTTGCGAGTTCTTTTTAACTATCCAAAATCTTGTAATATTTGAAAGTTAACAAAAGTTCTGAGAAATTGTTTTAAAAAAACTAATAAAATATTCCAATTCTTCAAATTCTCGATTATGAAATTAAACCAAATAACCTTGTCGTCTCAACCGATGGACCCATCCAAACAATTTTACTCTCTTGTCCCTCCAATCAGCGCACTGAACAATTTTCACGCGAACGGCCTCAGGCAGGTTTTTGTCTTCCTCAATAATCACACTCTTCGATTCCTCCAAATTTTTCAATCTCTTTTCCTCGTCGTCCTGCAACTTTTTTTGTTTCTCCGTGTTTTTTTGTTGCTCTCGCTGCCAAATTTTCTGAACTTTCTTTAACTGCGATTTTGCAGCTAGTTCGTACTTGTTTTCAGAGCCTTCTGGGGCATCTTGGAATATTTTTGGGAATGGTTCTTTTCCAGCGAATCGCATGGCTTGCAATATGGATTTGAATGGTTTTTCCATAGAACCTTCGCCATTTTCGTCGCTACCAGTTTTGTCCGAAGTATAAATGCAATAATCTGAAGAAATTATTATTTATATTATTATTAATTAATTAATTAACGCTGTTAACAACATTTTTTTAATAACACAATCATCGAATAATATTTGTCCTTCAACTTTTATGATATTATTTGATTTTATTTATAGCAATACGATTTGTAAACTATTGTATAATGCAGGGAATCATTTATTATAACTAAATATTTTGTTGTTGCAACGAATTTATGATCAAGTATTTTACATGACCTGTAATTGAAATAATATTGAAGTTGTGATTTCCTAGTGATTTTGATTCCAATGAAAACTATATAAAAATTTTTAAACAAAATTTTATTGTTTGCAGAAATTCTTGTGCAAATTTTTTAATTATGGAAAGTTAATTCTAGTAAGTTTATATAAAAAAAACTATTGAATGTTGAAATTTTTTTATAAGATTGGAAAATTTTTTATAAAAATATATATTATACATATATTTTTATACACAAAAATTTTTTTATAAGGTTTTTATAAAGTCACTTTAGAAAAGTTTTTTTTATAAGAATTTTATAATGGTGACGTAATAAAAGGCAGAATTTTTTAGAAATATTTCTGACTTTTATAAAAGTTTTTTTCTAAGAATCAAAATCGCTTGAGAATCATCACTTTCTTTTACGTTGATGTGAGTTTCAGATTAGGGAGCTTCCATAAATGATGTCACGGCTTTTTGGGGGGGGGGGGGGTTCTCAAAAATGTGATGTCACATTTGTGGCAAAAATTTTTTATGGTGAAATTAAACGTTGCTTCGGGAAAAACTGCGAGTGATGATTTGTATTTCGATTAAAAAATATAAAGCATTTTATATCTATTTTGGATGGGACTGAAAATTGATGTGAACATTCAACAAAATTGTAGAAATAAAACTGACTATACTAGATCAACTGACTAGATCAATTGAGTTTTCAATGTTTTTAACATTTTGAAATTTTTTAGCATTTGAGAGAGCATTTACATTTAAAAAATTAAAATTCATTGGTATCTTCAGTACTTTTCATTTCGATGTATTTATATGATGATAGTCATAATTAACATAATAATAATAGTAATAATGTTCAAAAAATAATAAAATATGGTGGGCTTCTGATTTTTGATTCCAAAATTTTATATCTTTGAAAATTTAAATAAATAAATTAAATTTTAAAACACAATAATAATAATTTGATGAATAAATAAAATTAATAAATGATTAAATTCTAAATAAATTAAACTCTCCCAAAATTAAATATTCTTTTAATGATAAATATACAAATTTTTATATCGTAAATTAAAATAAACAATCGTTTCATTATGTGAAATTATAAATATAATGCTTTAAAAATCAGGTTGTTGAAAATAAAAAATTGTTTGCTTCACATTTGATTTCCAACATTGTGACGTGACACAGGAGGAGGGGGGGGGTAAATTTTTTTTAAAAATTTCAAAAAATTTTCAAACTTTGTAATTTTTTGGATTTCTTAAACTTTCGAATTTGATTTTTCTAAATTTAAAATTTTTGATAAATTTATTATTTCCTCCAATTTTTAAATAATATTCAATTCTCAGTCTTAATTTTTCTAATTTTGAATCGCGATCTAAATTTGAAATTCAGAAGAAAAACTTCCAAGATTCTTGAAATGATTAAATAAAAAAAAAACCTTCGAAATTTTTTGATTTTAGAACTTCCAAATTTGATATTTCAAATTTTTAATTTTTAATGAATTTCCAATTTTTTTTATTGACAATTGATTAATAATCAACTGGTATTTTGATTTTTTTAATGTTCCATACAAATTGTAATTAAAAATATCGAAATAAAAACTTGTAAAATTTTAGAAATAATGGAATTTTAAGAAATTTAAAACTTGATGTATTTGGATTTATAAAATTTGAAAACTCCAGAAACGAAAATAATAAAAATTTTTGACATCTCAAAAAATTTAAAAATTATGATATTTTGGATATCTTTATTCAGTTTTTAATTTATCAAAACTTAATTTTTTAAAGTAGAAAATTTCGTGAAAATTGAAAGGTCACCAAAAATTTTGCAAAATTTTTTCGAATCTAGTAATTAAAAATTTTTTTGGATATCTTTAATTTCAAATCTAGAATATGCTAAAAATGTCAGTAATTTTCAACTATTTTAAAATTACAAAAAATTTTCAAAAGAATGAAATTTTTTAAAATCCAAAAACTTCGATATTTTTTGATGAAATATGTTGGACTTAAAAAATAAATTACCAAAAAACACAAAACGAGAAAACTAGGCGGAGTAAAAAATACTTATATATTAATTTAAATTTAAACAAACTTATCATAGTTAATCAGTTTACACTATGATAAATAATACTTAAGCCAAAAAGAATGACATTTAACAAATATAAGAATTACACTCTGATAAGAACAAAACCTGTCTTTTAATCTTTATTTACCATAATAATAACTATTAACTTTACTGCAAACATTTTGAGTTGAAAAACTGTTTATACCCAAACGTATACATAGTTTATTAAAAAGAATGAATTTTTTAAAAGAATAATTTTTTTCCAAGTCTTGTACGTAGCGTCTGAAATATTGCTTTATTTATTCGTTATAATAATTTTCGTTTTCATAAAAATCTTACCTAAAGATAATTCTGCCATTTTCTCGGGCATGATTTTCGTTTAGAATATTTTTTTCTGTTCACCAATGTTCACTTTTTTATAAATTAATTTAGCACTTGAAACCAGTACAATCCGCAATAAATTTACCGAACAATGTGTGACAAAGTGGAACAAGTGGAAAAAAGCTGATGAAATGTGAAAAAACCTTAAGTCAATGAATTGACTTGAATACTCATTACTCAACACTTACTGCAATTTATCTAAAATCAATGTTCCCAATTCCCCCAATTCGTTCGTAGAAAAGGTAGTTTGTCTCTGTCGCACAATTGGAAAAGACTGAGAAAAAACAGAGGCATACATACTTTTTGCATCCAATTTAGGAACACTGCTTGAAATACTAAAATCAGCTGATTGCTGACACTTGCAGACACAAAGCACATACATGACACATATTTTTGTGTTCTACAAACGTCAATTTCAACGACGTCAACAAAATAAAAACGCTGTCTGACGAATTCTTGACAGCAGTCATTGCACAGACATTAAAAATCATAGAATTTCATCAAATTAGGCTAATCAATTGCAATAAACAATAAGCAAATGACGTCTTGAATCTACAATATAGAGCATTAGAGTGTTTTTAATTTTTTCTACTAGTATTCGTTTGAAAGTGAGGCCAGTGAAAAGTAGCTATTTAACGGTTTCATTATATAAACTCAAGAAAACAATGGATAATCAAGAGGATAATGATATCGAAGAGATGCAATCAACGATTTACTTGCTTCCACCGAGTGTGCAGAGTGTCATCGAGAAGGTAATTTTTTTCAACTAAACAAAAATGTTCTAAGTTGTTTTTTTTATACTATAAAATTCTTTATAGCTTTCTGAGATTCGATGTTCTAAGAATCTTAGTGTTCTAAAATTTCTTAATATTTTTATAGATTTTTAAATAAATATTATTGTAACAGATTTATCAAAAATCTTCTGAACTTTTTTTCTGCTTACGCCCCTGAAAATAAATATTGAAAAATCATATGAGTATTTTTAACTATTAATAATAAAATAACATCGTTATAATAAGCATTTTATTATTTTTCAAAATCACAGTTATAATCAGGGCGACCAAAAATATTTATGATAAAATGCAAAATACTGATTTAGTTATGCATGAAAAATCAGGGGAATATTTGTGATAGATGAGAAATATGAATGATCCAATACAAGAAAATTTTATGTTTTTTATACATTTGTTTATATTTTTGGCTCCTAATCAAAGTTGTTGCCGAAAATGACCATATGTTTTGCTAAGTTCTCTTCAACTTATAATTTGGAAAGCATAATGTTTCTATTGATTATTTATTTTGAAATGTAAACAGATTATGAATCTGTAAACGTGTGACATGTCGAATAATTTCTCAGTAATTTTCAAATCTGCAAATTAAAAAAAAAGAAACTTCAATGCAAACAAATTTAATTTTAATTTTAATTTTTGTAAACTTATTTAAATTTTTTTAAATTCAATTTGCATGTTTTTAAGGTTTTAATTTAATTTTTTCCTTTCTAATTTTTTATTTAATAAATGCAAATTAAATGAAAATTAGAATTAAATGCAAATTAGAAAATAAAAGATATTATTTATCATAAAAAATTATTGAAAATATTCAAGATTAAAAATTAAAAACATTAAAATTTTTGCGAAAAATCTACAAGTGGCGAAATATTTTTATATTTTTGTTCCGCCAAAAACTGTTAAAATATTCATTTAAATATTTTTTATTTAAATAAATATTTTTGGTTGCCCTGGTTATAATATATTGTAAAATGTTACAAAAAAATTTAAAGAGTAAAAAAGGGGCTGCACACGTAATACATAATACAATTTTTTTCCATTTTTAACCCCTCTCACCCCCTTATGTCACACTTTGTCACAAACATTTATACTCCCCCCCCCCTCCCTACAAGTGTCACGTCACACTTGCGAAATTAATGTTTTTAAATAATCGCACTTATGATTCATTCACAACTATTAGAGTCTTTAAACAATAGTTTTGATGACTCAAAAATAACAATAATTCTTATTGCAAGAGAATTTTTCTTCAATAAAATTCTAATTATTAATGTTTGGCTAGAATAATGTAGAAAGTACAAAATTTGAAAAATTGCAAGGAATCGATAAAAAAAATTAGAATATAACAAAATTCTAAGAATTGAAAAAATTTTAGGCTTTTTCGTGTTGAATACTAGAAATTTACACATAAATTTAAAAAAATACCATAAAATCTTTCGAACCATACAAACTCTGAAGAAATACTTAAAGTGAGAAAATTCTTTGAAAGATCTGTTATATTATATGTTACATACTGTTAAATTATAAACATTCACAAATATTAAAAAATGATTAAACAATAGTTTTGCTGACTCAAAAATAACAATAATCCTTATTTCAAGAGAATTTTTCTTCAACGAAATTTTAATTACATATCAATGTTTGGCTAAAATAATGTAGAAAATAAAAATTTGAAAAATTTTCACAATTCAGGGATCGATAAAAAAAACTAGAATCTGCCAAAATTCTAAAAATCTATCAAAAATTTGGGCCCTCAAGCATTGAATTCAAGAAATCTACATAGAAATTAATAGAAATACCATTAAATCTTTCAAATCCATACACAAACTCTGAAGAAATGCTAAAAATAATAGAATTCCATGAAAGAGCTGTTTTTTGAGAAATCTGAACAAATACCTACAATTTATAAATTTATGAAAAGCGTACTGATGAATCTATAAAAGTACTAGAAAACGAAACAATAATTTATTGAATACTAAAAAAATAAAAAACACAAGAGATTTTTTAGATACTAATAACCATTAAGACGTAATTTCCAAGAAATCTATATAAAAGTACTAAAAATCTATTCAAGTTAGGATTATAAAGTACCAAATTCCAAAAATCTTTATTACAATCTGCAAAATACTAGAAATCTAAAGAAATTGCTAAAAAATTCTTTACAGTTAAATAAATACTATAAAACATGTGAGAAATACTTGGAATCGTTTAATACTCAACAATTACATGACCATGCAAAAGTTAAGGACATGGTTGAAACAACATATATTTTGAGTTTGTATTTGTTTTTTTATTGTATTCAACAGCATTTTATTATTATTATTATTATCATCATCATCATCATCATCATCATCATTATTATTATTATTATTATTATTATTATATTAAAATTATTATTGAATAAATTTATATGATAACTGAATAAAAAAAATTAAATAAAAATTAAATATGAATATTATTATTAAATATTGTATAAAAAATAGATAGTAGACTATTTTATTATGATTGTATGTATGTACATTACATTACATTACATGCAAACTTTGTATGAAAATATTTAAAAACACCTAATAATATATGTGCTTATTTATTAAAATATATCCAAACAATAAATTCAATAAATATCATTCAATAATCATAAATTTTTCATAAAAATACATAATTTATTAATTTTATAGCGCAAAAATGATGCCAATCAAAAATAAATATTTTTGGTTCCTTTATAATTCCATCATTTTGACTAATTATAATTAGCTAATTTATTGCAAACGTATGTAAGTCATAGCAAAAAAAGTATATTTAATAGTTTATATATAAGACTCAATCATAAAATTCTGTTAAACACAATAAAGAACAATCGCAAACTCAAAAAATAGATATTTTCCATGATGCCCTTATAGTTTTGTACGGTAGTGTATTTAAAGATAATTTTCTCAAAAATTTATATAATTTCCAATCCTAAAACATGTGATTCTTGAAATATTTATAAATAATCGAAAAAAGTACTAAGAATGCATAAAAATGTCTTTGTTTTTTTAAAAGTCAATTAAAGTAATCGCAATCGTTGAATTTTCAATATTATAGCATTACATTCTAGAAATCTATTATAATACCAGAAAATACACCAAAATTTTATGAATAGCATATAATTAAATATCACATTGACTACTATATATTAACATTAACAATATTATATGTATTATAGATTTATATTATAACATTTATTATTTATATCAAAGATGTTATAATATTCTATATAACTATATCAAATAAATATATAAATAAAAAAATGAATAACAACTATGTAAAATAAAGATGTATTTATATTATAATAATACTATAAATTAACAGCGACATTGAATTTTCAATACTATAGTATCACATTCTAGAAATCTATTATAATACTAGAAAATACAACAACATTTTATAAATAGCATACAATACTAAAATTCGAAGAACTTACGAAATGCTTAAAATCTGCCTAGTTACGATTTTCTCGAGTTATAAAATCCCGAAGTGAATACATATTTTCTCAAGAAACATCTCCCGAAAATTTCATCTGCCTATGTTTTTGAGATATGTGACTTGGAATCAGGAAAGGAGGTTAACAGTCGTCTGCCGTAAGGGCTATTTTCGATCATCTTTTTTTCGACCCATTCTCTCCAAATACTCA
>JAPYZL010056753.1:0-11009 GCA_030522825.1 Platygaster orseoliae | reverse complement strand
AATCATCGCTTCTCATTCTTTAGCTCTCCGCCAATAGCAAAGAAGATATAGATGATAACTGATAAGGCCTTACTGGCCGTTTCCAATCTGGCCAGCTTGTGTTCAACTGTTTCTTGCTGCGACGCTGTATATTTAGTATATTCGCCGGTATTGTTGACTGTTTTTTTTTTTCATGTTTGAGGCGCTAAAATCGTGATTTTCGAATAACGATTGTTTGATTGATTGATGATTAAAGATTCAAACAAGGGAAAGAGGGTGGTTTTTCATCATTTTCTTCAAAAGTATACATGATGATATTTTTTTCATTTTTAAGAGAAAATATAAATAACTTCGATATAAATGAAAAGTAGGATAAATCTTCATGTGTTAGGAAAATTTGTTTGGAAGTTGGGAAAACATGAAAGAATTTGAAAATTCTAGAAAATCAAAAATCATTTATCATTTTATTACTTGTCAATAATTCTGTGAAATTTGTAGAATTTCAGTAAATTTTCATGACTTTTGTTTTATTTGTTTGCGATATTCATGATCAAGTTTTTCCACTTTTTCTTAAAAATTTGAAAACTCTCAAAAAGAATTACACTAATGACTAATACAAAAAATCTTGATGAGTTGGAAAATTTTTATAAAATTTGAAATGTTTTGAATATTTCATTTGTAATTTTTATATTTTCAAAAATCAAAAATACATTGAAAATTCGAAAGGTTGTCAATACTCGTATTAAATTAGAATAATTCAGGGACGGATCCAGGGGGGTCCAGAATCCCCCTCCCCCCCCGAAATTTCAAGTGTCTTGAAGTTAAAAAAAAAACGATCAATAATTTCCGGTGATCAAATTTTTCTTTGTATAACAAATAAGAAATCTAAGAATCTAAAAAAGGTCACCCTAATTTTTGATTTCCGACAAATCTATAAAAAAAAGGTCATCAACTTCAAAATTCTGAAAACCCCTCTCTAAATTATTTTCTGAATCATCCGTCCCTGGAATAATTTATAGAATTTCAGAAAATTCTCATATATTTTGGAGATTATGATAATTGTTATATTCCTTCGAATGCAGGATTTTTTTTTTTTTTCAATAAAAATCTAGTACTCGAAAATTATTGAAAAGTTAGAAAAAATCTAGAAGAATTCAAAAAATTTATTATCGAATTCGAAAACCTTTTATTACTTGATATTTTGGGTCATTTTGCAAAATGAAACTTTAAAAGTTTTAGTTTACCTGTAATTCTGTGAAATTTGATGAATTTATAGAATTCCATGGATTGGTCGTAAATGTTGTAAAGTATGTTACAATATAATATTTCTTGGAAATGTGCGTAGTTGTGTTGTTTTCATTTTTTCAAAAATCTTAAAAAATTTCAAGTAATGAGAAATTTCGAAAAATCCCCACAGTTATGAATATATTAATATTTTTCTTGATTATTATTGTAAAAATAAAAGCCAAATGAAAAAAGCGTCGGAAATTAATGGATCGTTAAGAATTTCCGAAAATTCGAATATGTTGAACCAATCGAGAGAAAAAAGGACGACGGGTCTTGCGAGTCGTCTTTATGTGTAATGTAATGGATAGGACTTGAGAGCAATAACGAAATAAATGTTATGCACATGTAAAAAAAATCGCGGTTCAGAATAACTCTGATTGTTTTATGCATTTTTATATTTGTATTGTACAGTACTTGTTTATTTACATTTGACTTGAGCCATCTAAAAGAAACAAAAATAAATAGATGCATTAAACACTGAAAAATTTTCCATTTATTTTACCATAACCATTTGAGAAATGTTGATTCTTTCCTTTATTTCCATTTTCATTTTTACTGTAGCGCACTATTCTTCCCAGTATTTTTTTTTTAATCTGTGAAAGACTAGAAAAATTAGTAGAAATGAAGTCTGCAGGATTTATACTTATTAATATTTTATTTGTTGGGATTTTACAATAAACTTCCCTATACAATGGAGTATGTTTGTTGCTCTGTAGATATAATAAGGAAGAATTAATATCAAAAAGATCAAAAATCACCAACCGTAGTGATGTTATCAATTAGACGAACAATCAAAACTTAAGAAAAAGTAAAAAGATGTTATATCTGAAAAGACAATTGTACTGGACTTGAAATGAAATTATTTTCTATTTCGTTGCGGGCGTATTTTCGAAGAAACAGTCTGTAACATCTTTTCGGCTGATTCTTTTTCAAGTGTCATAGTACCATCATGTATAAATGACATGTTCTTCATTTTTATTAAGATTTTGTAACTTTCGTTGAATTTCCCCAAATGCATTTTCACCGTTGCTTGATATAAGTATGTCTCATATATATTCCTGTTATACTCACTATGGTGATATCTGTAGGATAAAGACAAGAAAGCCGCATTATGTTTCTTTTACTATCAAATGATGAAAAATTATTTATTCAACGCTATGTGGTAAAAGCTACTTTTCCAAATGCAAAATTGGGATTTCCACAAATTGTTGAATAAAATTATTCCTTGACTAGTGTGGAACAATTTTTGCAACTTATCTGATTACTATTCTCAGATTCGTTAAAAAAAACTTTTCTACACTAGTGAAGAAATATACGATTACTCCCTAGCAAAGTCGCTTTTATAGAAAACTATGAAACTTGTATTAAAATTAAAAAATCTTATAATTTTATCGTATATGAATAAGTTACACGGAAAAAAGTTCGCAGATAGGAACCTAATTTGTTTTTTTATTGATATTTGAGGAACCTTATTATTTTTCAAGATATTTTATAATGAAATTTTTGTTTTAATAATTTTAATATATCTCGAGAATTTGTTAAGTATTTTCATTACAATTTATCAATAATATTATATTAGTTTATTATAGATTTTCATATTAATTTGTCAGCGATAATAATATTCATATCAATATTAACATTGGTTATTCATAATTTTTGTAATAATAATTTTGATAAATATTGAGAATTTGTTAAACACTTTCACTACAATTTATCAATAATATTATATTAGTTTATTTTTGACTTTCATAATAATTTTTCAATAATAATAATAATAATATCAATATTAACAATAGTTAATCATAATTTTTTTTAATAATGATAATTTTGATGAATATCGAGAATTCCTTAATAATTTCATTATTAATAATTTTATTACAATTTATCAATGATATTATATTTATTTATTATTGATTTTCACAATAATTTAACAACGATTGTTCAATTAATATCAATATCAACATTCGTTAATAATAGTTTTTAGTTATTTTAATTTTTTAATCTATTTTTTTATATAATTTCTTAACGATGAATTTTTCAATATTTTTATCATAATGTATTATTGATTTTTATAATTATTTAATAATAATAATAATAATAATAATAATATAAGTATTGGCATTAATTGATAATAATTCTTCAATATGTTTTAATACATTTTTTACATCATTTTTTTAGCGAATCATTTATGACATAATGTACGTGAAATAAAGTTCGCAAAAACATGAAAAAAACAATTATAAAATGGCGAATTGCACTACATATTGAGGAAAAAAGTAGCTGTGCTCATATTTACGGCATTTTTTTTTAAATTAGTTGTTCACGTTCCATGAAATTGCGAGTTATTTGAACTTTCAAAGTAATTTCCAATTTTTCTTTGAAAGTTGTAAAAAATTTTCTATGACAGTGACTGTACTAGGGCTACAAGTGTAAATATGTATTACGTGTATGCAGGAATGTATCTAAACAAACGAAATTCCGCAAACTCCGCGCGTCGATAATCATACATCGATGCTGTGTAGCCCAATTTCACCGTGAGCAAGTGTTGGTAATTAAACGCGTGCAGTACTTCCACTTGCTTCAAGATCAGAGATTTCAAGCTCTTAAAATCCTCATCACCTGTGCGGAATTATTATCAAAAACTCATTAAATCTCAAAATTACGTACATCAAGCTTCACAATATACGAAAAGATACCTTGTATTTTCACAGGTGTCTCTTCATCTCCCAAAAACTGACTTGTGACTTGAACAAGTTGTTCATATCTTTCTTTGAACTTTTTTGAAAATTTTGTACCACATCCTGGACATTTGGTGTCTTCAGGGCTACATTTGTAATCGCATTTTTTATTTTCACATTTAACCAATGCTTCATGATGCTTGCATTTAGCGCATTCGCACAGGAAAAAGTAAGTTTCTTGTAATCGCTGAGTCTTTTTTATATCAATAATAGCGTTGTTGTAATGAATGGTCAGCTGCAATCGAATTCGACAAATATCAATTTATTAAACTTTGTATGATGGCAAATATCTCAAATTTTATTCAAGTTGTAAGTTGCATGAGAAACGTCTTGACACATTTCAACAGTTCACATCAAGTTCTTCTCGGCAAAAAATGTATTTCCGTATTATGATTGATTAAATAAGTTCTTTGACTAGAATTTCATGGGGCGCAATAAAAAATTACGGAATTTCATTTTTTACATAAAATCTAAATAGATGAAGAATAATATCTTTCTTCACTAATGTGGACAAGTTTTTTTTTTAATTTATTGAAAAATTATAATAATACAAAATGATAATTAATGAATGTTGATATTAATATTATTATCATTGATAAGTTATTGTGAAAATCAATAATAAATTAATATAATATCAATGATAAATTTTAATGACAATTATTAACGAATTCTCGATATTTATTAAAATTATTAAATTGTTATTATAAAAAAAATTCATCAGAAAATATGTTAAAAAATAATAAGGTTCGCCGAATATCATGGAAAAATTCATTAAGGTTAATATCTGCGGACTTTCATCAGTGTAACTTACTCATGTTTGATAAAATTATAAGATTTTTGAACTTTTATACAAGTTTCATAGTTTTCTATGACAGCGACTTTGCTAGGGATTAATAGTATATTTCTTCACTAGTGTGGAAAAGTTTTTTTTAACGAATCTGAGAGTTGTAATCAGATGAGTTAAAAAAATTATTCCATACAAGTCAAGGAATATATTTTATTCAACAATGTGTGGAAAAGTGGTCTTTTTCACGCGACGCTGAATAAAAGTATCAACATTCAAATTTGGTAGTTTTAGAGCAGAACTTGATGAATTCATTCATACATTCATTCAAAAATGAATAAAACATGTTCAGAACAGCTCCCTAGTAACATCGCCGTCATAAAAATTTTATTGAACTTGAATAGAAAACTATATGAAATTCATGTGGAAATTAAAATAACTTGATAATTTTATCAAATATGATAAAGTTACCTTTAGTGACTGATTTTTCTACAAAAATCGCCAAATCTTTATAAAAAAACTCTGTTTTTATAAATTTATTTTATGAAAAAATGTCAGTTTTGTAAAACCGTTTTTATGAAAAAAAATCGATTTTTATAAAACAAAAATGAATAAAGTCCCTTAACCAAGTTATTTTAAAAACATTTGGTGATTTTTCATAAAAATCACAATTACTAGGAACACAGGAAAAAAGTCTGCATATAAGAACCTATCTAGTTTTTTCATTGTATTGGGCGAATCTTATAATTTTTGTAGCATATTATGGAAATACTAATATATACTATTACAAATATTTAAGAAATGATAATTATGACATGATGTACCATTTTTTAAAGTATGTATGATGTATTATTTTGAAATCATGTTATAATTATTTTTGATAACAATAATTTCATTTAATATCAAAAATTCGCTAATAGTTAGCATAATAATATATTAACATTTATAATAATAACACTCATATCAATGTATACAATAACAAATAATAATTTTTATTGATATTCATCATTTAATATATTTTATTATATTTTTTTATATTATTTTTAAATAATTCAATAAATTCAATCTTAATAATCAACATTGAAACAGTTTATTAATAGTTTTCATAATAATTTAAAGTTATTGTTGATAATATCTACATCAGTACTAACAGTATAAAATAATAATTTTTTATAGTATTACTTTTTTAAGACATTCTAATACATTTTTCGATATTATTTTTTAAACGTATTATATATGACATGATGTACGTCAAAATATTAATTGATCAATTATAATATATGTCAATTTATACACTACATATTGATGAAAAATTAAATTGGGCTCTCATTTACGCAATTTTTCTTAAATAAGTTCTCCACGTTTCATGAAATTATTTGAATTTTATAGAAATTTCATAGTTTTAAATTCAAATTCTATAAAAGTTGGGTAACAGTAACTTTACTACAGTATAATCTTTATTTCTCATTTTTATTATTTTTATACTATACTTTAAAAAGGGTAAAACATTATTTATTTATTACCTTTGACAAGTCAGAACTGTCAGTAATGGATAAATTTTTCAAAGCCATTATTTGAAAAACTGGCCCTGTATTGACGCGCCAAAAAGCATCTGGATCACAATTGTGGTCCATTATCGATGGGGCCAAAAATACAGTCATTCCATGGTCTCGCACTGCAAAGCCATTGATCCGTATTTTGCCGTAAACTTCTAAAAGAAAACTCATTTCAAATTAAAGATGTGTAGATTTTGAAATGATCTCAAAATGATATCAATAACAAAGAACGGAGCAGAATATAGAATATTTATCATATTTATATTAATTCATTTCAAATTGTGCAGTTATTGGCTTCATCATTTTTAACCACAAAACAGCGCTATCAAAAAGCCCTATTTGGAATAGGTTTTTCCGTATATCTTCCGAATCTGAAATTTTTTCATTATTAAATTAGTTTGATACATTATAAAATGAAAACCATAGTAAATTAATATACTCATAACGTACGCGACATCAAATCTTTGAACTGTCGGAACTCAGTTTTCGAGTAGTAATCTTTTTCTTCCGCACCTTCTCGTTTTAAATTAATTTTTTCAATGATTTGTCCCATCAATCTTGCGGTATCTTGGTTAAAAAAATTGAAGTCACGAGTAACAGCATCGTCGTATTCGGGTTGAAATTCGTTTAATATTTTTAAACCACTACATTCATGTTTGTGCCATTTCCACCCTTTTTTTTGACACTTCTCGTTACAATATCTAACTAAGAGGCAACCTGTGCAACGTCGCAGTTGATTGTTCCTATTAAAAAAATATATATACAATAAAATATTTACAATAACAAAACGTAACTCCGCTGACTCAGTCAACTTGGATTCGTACCACTATATTAACATACATAATAGTTACATAACTCGAAAAATCTGGGAAATCCCTAAAAGTTTAGGGAATCTTCGACAAGTTCGAAAAATTCGAGTAATCCCGAAAATTCCAAGAATCTAGAGAATCCAGGAATTTTGAAAAATCTTGTAATTCCGATAACTTCTCAATTATAGAAATTTTGGAAATTGTTGGAGAAAGAAATACCGGAAAATTTACAAAACACAAGAATTTGGCACGCTATAAAATTTTAGGAATGCTATAAATTTGAGAAACTCGATAACTTTGGGAAATCATGAAAATGTCGGAAAATTTTTTTCTTGATGATTCTTCCTATATTTCAGTAAATTTATTTCTACTAAAGATTTCCAAATAAGTTTTGAAAACTATATCTTTTAAATCAGTTGAAAAAGAAAATGATTCATTACCAATTTTGCCAATCGTAAATTATAATTGATAAAAAAACTTTTCAAATTCAATAAAATTTCACGACATGGTTTTTTATTTATTGCTGCATTCTCAATCTTTTAAACTTGAAATTTATTATATATTTTTTATAATAATTTAAGAATGAAAGATATATGTTGATAATTTAAATTTATATATTTTAATCTTGAAAATAAATAATATTATTTGTCGTTCAATATCTTTTTTTAAAATTGTTTTAAAATAAAAACTATATAACTGAAACTAAATTGTTTTAATTTTATCTCCTTTGTTGACCACGAAATTCGAAATTCAGAAAAATACATTTTTTAGATAAGTTATCAAAACATTTTTTTTTACAATAATTTAGTCAAAAAAGGACAAATTTATTTTTTTTTCGTCTACTGAAGTCACAACAGTGAATTTTTATTTTTTAACGTTTTGATTAGAAACGGTCATTTATCAAAGTCAACCAATCATTTATTTTTAATTTTTATATTGTTGGCTTTATTACTCATTAACTATTTTATGCATTTGGTAATGTAAATTGATTTTTCATTAAGATTTAACTTTAATGGAATCCGAAAATATGAATATATTCAAAAATATATCAATATTGAAAGGCCAGGAGGAAAAGCGAGGCAAACAAGAGACAGGTAGATATAAAATTCCAAATTCTCTGTCTCTACTCGCACCGCTTTTACTATCAGCCTTTCAATTATAATAATTCAATAGACTATTTTTAATACTTTATTATTATAACATTTTTATATTCAAACTAATTATAATAATCAAACTTGATTTCGTCTAGTCAAGACACAACATTACATTTCCATTTTTAAACGTTTTCATTGAAAGCAGTCATTTCAAGGTCGATAAATTATTTATTTTTAATATTTAAATTGTTGGTTTTATTATTCATTTATTATTTAACACATTTATTCATGTAATATTTCATTTATTAATGAATCAAACATATTTATTAGTTATAAATATGTTGTTCAAAAAACTCAATAATAATGGAATCCTAGAAAATGAATACTTTCAAATATATATTAACTATAAAATACAATTTAAAGATGAATTTTTTTTTGATTCATAATTGATATTTTAAAACAATTGAAGTTTATTTTTAAGTGAGGAAAAATCTCGGATGCCCTGAATTGGCTTTCAAATACAAAAGAATTTAAATCATACATTTTTATTTCAAATTTTTGCCTCAATAATTATTATTTTCAAAAGAAATTTATACATTATTGTAACAGGGCATGGAAATTACTCTTTAATTAAACTTAATTTTCAGGCTTAAAATGAAAGCATGAAAAAATACTTACGGTTTCACGCAACAATCGCAAAAATTGTCTCTGTTTTTAATGTCGACAACGAAGGCAAAGGGTTTCCCTTGATAAATAATTTTTCCTTTCGGAATCTCCATCGCCGGAAAAACTTTTTTTTGAGTGCGCACTAATAGAAACTAATAGCTACATTAATGAAAAGTACACTACGAAACACAGTGACAAAAAACAGTCAAGAATAGACGATTCCAATGGTATCGTTGTTCAACTGTTCTTGCTGCGACGCTGTATATTTAGTATATTCGCCGGTATTGTTGAATGCTTTTTTTTATGTTTGAGGCGCTAAAACCGTGATTTTTGAATAATGATTTTTTGATTGATTGATGATTGAATGTTCCATGTAATTTTTTATTGGTTTAATAGTACTTTAGATTCAAACAAAGGAAATAAGAGGGAGGTTTTTCATCATTTTTTTTCAAAGCATACATTATGATTTTTTTTTTAATTTTTTATGGAAAATATAAATAACTTTTGGAAAAAAATGAAAACTATATATAGAATAAATCTTAATGTGTTGAGAAAATTTTTTGGAAAGTTGGGAAAAAATGGAACAGTTTGAAAATTTTGAAAATTCTGGAAAATGAAAAATCATGTATCATTATTGAACGATATTGCCAATCTCCATCGCCGTAACTTTTTTCTTAAATGCCTTTTAATAGAAACTTAAAGTTATATTCATAAGTACACTACGAAACACAGTGAAAAAACGGTCACGAATTTCCAACGCCATCCAACGCCGTTGTCGTCGTTCGACTGTTTCTTGCTACGACCAGGCGCGTACGCAGAAAAAATTTTCGGGGGGGGGGGGGGGGTTGAATTCAATTTTTACTTCTGTGAACGATTTTTAAAAGTCCCCAAAAATTTCATAATTTTTCGACATTTCGGGGGGGGGGGTTAACCCCCAAACCCCCCCCTGCGTACGCCCCTGGCTATGACGCTGTATATTCAGTATAATGGCATCGTTGAATTTTTTTTTTCATGTTTCAGGCGCTAAATTGGTGTTTTTTGAATAACGATTGTTTGATTGCTGATTGAATGTTCAATGTATTTTTTACTAGTACTTTAGATTCAAACAAAGGAAATAAGAGGGAGGATTTTCATCATTTTTTTTCAAAGCATACATAATGATTTTTTTTTCATTTTTTAGGGAAAATATGAAAATCTTGGAAATAAATGAAAACTATAGGGTAAATCTTAATGTGTTAAGAAAATTTTTTTAGAAGTTGGGAAAACATGAAAGAGTTTGAAAATTTGAAAATTCTGGAAAATAAAAAATCACGTATCATTTGAACGATTGTCAATAATTCTGTGGCATTTGTAGATTTTCAGTAAGTTTTCATGGCTTTTGTTTTATTTGTTTAAATTACGATATTCATGATCAATGTTTTCTACTTTTTCTTATAAAAATTTGAAAACTCACAAAGTATTTCACTATTAAAAAAAATCTCGATGATTTGGTTTTTATCACATTTGGAATGTTTTGAATATTTCGTTTGTAATTTTTATATTTTCAAAAATCAAAAATACATTGAAAATTCGGAAGGTTGTCTATACTTGTACAAAATTAAAATAATTTAAAGAATTTCAGAATATTCTCATATATTTCGGAGATTGTAATAATTGTTATACTATTCCTTCAAATGATGCAGGATGATTTTTTTTTTTTAATAAAAACCTAGTACTCGAAAATTATTGAAAATTAAGAAAAAACCTTGAAGAGTTCAACAAATTTATTATCGAATTCGAAAACCTTTTATATTAGTTCGATATTTTGAAAAATGAAATATGTAACTTTGAAAATTTTTCAGTTTATCTATAATTCTGTGAAATTCAATGAGTTAAGGGGGTCACCTCATGTAAATCGAAAAAAAAGGTGGTATTTTGGGAATTTTTTTCAATGACAAGGAATTATTATACATTGTTTATTCGAAAGGCATATTTGAGACAACTTTTAAGCAATATTAAAAAAAAAAAAAAATCGAAAAAGTTAAAAAATGGCGGAGTAATCAGAAGTCTAGTAGAGCCTGTCGCTGATGAATTAGTCCCATTGTGTACACGATAGC
>JAPYZL010056726.1:0-45215 GCA_030522825.1 Platygaster orseoliae | reverse complement strand
TATTCCATGCTATATTATAAACCATAATTGATAGTTTTGTTATTGAAAAATTTTTTTTGAATTTCAATTCCAACGTAACTAATATTCATTTAGTTTCCAATTCATTTCAACATTAAAATGAATTTTATTTGCCGGTATCAAATTCAACATACATTTAAATTTCCCGCGTGCGCCAACTGAACGCGCAGTTAAATTTTTTCGACAATCATCAGCTGATTTCGTTTTCACTCCCTCGAGTAGAGAAGTTTCACTTCAAAAACGTATGACAATTTTCATACGAATTTATACAAACTGTGATAACAAAAAAACATATATTTTTTCAAGCTCGCGGTTTCTCGACGTTTTTACAACTAGATATTTTTGGAAGAAGAAGAGATATAGTTTTCATTGTTTTCTTGTCAGCACGACCTCCAAATTTTCTTTTATAACAAAGATAAACGAGATGAACTTAGTTCTCATCAAAAATTCACTATCAGAAAAATAGTTATTATTTCAGACCTTGATAAGGGCAAAAAAAAATCAATTACAAAACCGTATCGGAGTAGATATTGATTTTTTCCCTCAGGAATATCAACTACTCCTCTATCCCCTCCAGAAAACCACCCAGAAAAAAAACCCAGCTCGAGGAAATTGCGGTTTTCCGAAGAAAACGAGCTGCGATGGGCAGCGCAACCGAGAGCCAACTGTTTGTCCGTTAATTAGAAGCTAACATTAGAACCCAAGTTCCAAACTTTAAAGTTTCTTGCGTTGCAGCGTTATACGCGAGATATCTTCCAAGTCAGCACAGCTTCTGTCCCTCGGGGGCCGTCGCCCCCTCCCCCCAATATCTCCCCCCTCCCCCCTACCAACTCAGAAGTCCCGAGTTACGACCAGCAAGCGTTAATTACTAATTAATTGTTTCGTGTGTTTGAGTTTTAAATGGATAAGTTAAACAGGGCGCGCAAGAAGACGGACATGGCTGGTAACGAGGCCGGTTTCGAGCGTGTTTATTCCTCTTTCTTGCTCTTCCACGTACGATTTCCGCGCAAAATGCCATGTACCGACGTTTAACGAGGTTAAGATAACTGTGTGAGTCCAAGGGGTCCATCCTTCATTTATTCGTTTTTCACCCTCGTCACCGGAACAAAGTATCCGTTTCCAGGGGAGGCTTGATGCATGCAAAATCTCATCAAAGCTGGTGTTCCGGCGTCGCGATTCTAACATGGATCATTACCCAGCTTGGTTTTTTTTATTTTCTTAAACTTGAGAGGAGATTCTTTGGATTTATTAGTGTTGAACGGTTTTGAGTTGTGGAATGTGTGGTGTATGGAGTTTGAAATGTGTTTTAATTCTTACTTTCGAAAGTTGATGATTATTAGGCTTGGTGTCGATTGTGCATAAGTTTATGGTGCACACATTTATTGTGCACACATTTGTTGTGCACACATTTATTGTGCACACATTTATTGTACACACATTTATTGTACACACATTTATTATGCACACATTTATTGTACACCCATTTATTGTGCACACATTTATTGTGCACACATTTATTGTACACACTTTTATTGTGCACAAGTTTATGATGCACACATTTATTGTGCACACATTTATGGTACACACATTTATTGTGCACACATTTATTGTGCACACATTTATTGTGCACACATTTATTGTGTACACATTTATTATGCACACATTTATTGTGCACAAGTTTATGGTGCACATTATATTGTGCACAAGCTTATGATGCACATCTTATTGTGCTCAAGTTTATGGTGCACATTTCATTGTGCACTAAACATTGAACAAAAATGAATGTGCACCATAAACTTGTGCACAATCGACACTAAGCCTGATTATAAGATCATTAGTTTATTTATTTTTCTATGATGATTTCTCTCTCTTATGAAAATTTCCGTTGAGCGCAGTTTTTGCGAAGACGAATTCCTCGCGAAACGCTTTTACGCATCTGGCGTTCGGTGGTTTGGCCTGACTTGAGGGTATACGAGCAGTCCTGCCCCGGCTGCTGTGGTCCTGTGATCAATATTCCTTACCCCCTTCGCCTTGGCCTGACCCTCCGGCAATGTGCGGGTGGCGGTGCCCCCCTCGCACCCCACCCCTCCCCCCCTGAGAAGCCGACGAAACCCCTGAAACCCCTCTCGCACCCTCGTCTTAATTAGGAGTCTGAATCTGCGGCGGACACGCGTAAGGGGACGAGGGCCAGGCCTCGTCCCAGACGAGCGTCGTGTCCGAAACATTATTCCCAACTTTGCCGCACAACATGTCCGGACGCGCTCTCCGGAAGACAGATTTTTTTGCCGTCATCCTCGGCCTCGTTTTCCAGCCGTCAAGCTCCTCCTTGTTTCCGCCGGGCTGGCTCCCATGGCACCCTTCTTACAGGCCTACGGCGTTTTTACAGGACTACGGTCATGCCTTAGTGTAAAATGTCGTTTTCAAGGAGTGACTTTATTTGAGATGAGCAGAGCGACCGAAAATATGCATTTGCATATTGCATGCTTATTTTACATATTCACTTATTTTCAGCTTATTATGCATATTGTGCATATTGTTTAGTAATGGCTTAGTATTTTGATTAAAAAGCACTTCATTGGCAGTTGCAATAGGAATAAAGATGAAGATACTCTTTGGTAGTTTGTGCATTTTTATTGCATATTTTACATATTTTTTATGTTTTTTGGGCATATCATGCCAATAAAAAACAAACAATGATAAGCAGTATAGTTGTATAATATACTATTTACCAATTTTTTGCGTTTAACATAATTGATAAATCTTTGTTGCCCCCAACAAAATTTTCAAAAATAATGCAAGTTTTTTTTCGATATAATTATTTAAGAATGATTTTTTATGTACAGAGTGGCTGAACATATGATTAAACATATTGCATGTTTATTTTACATGTTTTATGCAATTTTAGCTTGGAATGCATTTTTTGCATATTGTTTAGTAACGACATTCAGAATCCTTAATTTTATTAGATGAAGAATAACAATAACCCTGGTTATAGAAGAATTTTTTTTTATTTCAAGTATAAAGAATGTACGAAATGATACATTTTAAACATATGAAAATGCTGAAGATGATAAAACTTTTGAGCCCTTAAGCATATTCTATAAATTTTTATAGCAATTTACGAAAATACGAAATAATCATTGAAAGTTTCAGAAATGCTAAGAAAAGGCGAGAAGTACTGAATCTTTTAATAATCAAAAAGTACCTACAGATAATATTCTTGAAAATTTATTACTTTTTGAATACTAGAACATATAATTCTGTGAATTCTGAATAAAATACCATAAATACACAAAGAAATAAAAAACGTTTTCTAAATACTAAAAAAGGACTGCAAATCGATATAACAGATACTGTGTTCCAAAAACCAATTTAAAACTATTAAAATCGCTGAAATTGAATCAAATTCTAAAAATCTTCTTAGAGTACTGTACAAATTCCAGAAAATTTATTGTATAAATACTTTTAAAAAATGCTGCAAATTTAGAAAAAAATACTGTTTCCTGAAAAATCGTTTGAAATTATCAAAATCGTTGAAATTTTCAACTTTGAGGCATCTAATTCTAGAAGCATGTCATAATCAGTTGCAATTGGAATAAAAATGAAGATTCCCTTTAGTATATTTTGCATTTTTAATTGCATATTTTGCATATTTTTTGAGCATATCATGCCATTTTTTGGTGCATATGAATGCGCTATTATTAAATTTTTTCGTGCATATTTTCGATCGCTCTGGTTATGAGGAAGAAAAAAATCAAGAGTCATTTGTTGTACAATTTTTGATTGTACGTTTTGACTTTATGTGATGTGTCATCAGAAACAATGTTAGGTAGGAGTTTTTTGGAAGAATGTGTATCGATATCATTTTCTTAAAAATTTATAAAAATATGCAAAATTTTTACAGCAGTTTAAATACTAGAGGATTAAATCTCAGAAACCTATATGGAAATTCATGATAAAAATACTGAAAGTGTGAAATATGCAGAAGAAACTAACCACAGTCATATCAAAATCACAAAAATCGGGCTCCTTCATATTGAATACGTATGTATATGAAAAATCACTTACACTTTAGTACAAGATTTACATAACTCGAAACTCCGAAATTCGTAAAAATGAAAAATCTTTTTACAGAAACAAATTTGTCAAAAATTAAAAATTTTAAAATCGCAAAAGTAATTTTTCTTTAATTCAGGAATTCTCGAAATTTTCAGATTTTATGTATTTAATTTTGTACAATTTCGTCGTGTGTTTTAAGATTTTTAAGGATTACTTGTATTTCTATGATTTACTCTACAGATTAGTAGTATCTTAATATTAAAATTTACATTGATTTTGAGTTTTTAGTATTTTCATGAACTTATAATTCAATTGTAGATTTTTGGAATTCGATACTACTGTCTTCTAATTTCAATAGATTTCCAGTATTTTGAAAGATGTCTAGAATAATTATATCTACGTAGATTTTGAAAATCTTATGGTTTTTTTTTATACTTAAAACTTTTGAAAGTGTTAACAAGATTGTGTAACGTTTTATGGTATTTTTTAGATATTTTTATATAGGTACGTATTTTTGGAACTCGATGGTCTAGAATTACACATTTTGTAAATCGCACGTATTTGTTCAGCTTTTTCAGAAAATAGTTTTTTGAGGAATTGTAATATTTTCAGCGTTTCTTTGAAATTTGTTCATCATTCGAAATACCTTCCAGTAATTCTAAGAATTTCTGTTTGAATCTCTAGAATTCGATACTCCAGAGTTCAAAGTTTCATAAGCTTGAAGCTTTTTCTTTAATTCTAGTTTTTTTTCATCATCACTGGATTAAAACAATTTCTTAGATTTTTTTTCTATAAGAATATAAACATGTGTGAATTTTTTTTTTTTTTTTGAAACCAGAATTGCTGCTATTTTCGAGTTAGTGAAATTAAAAATTCTGAATTTAACTGAAATTTTACAACTAACAAAAACCATTTATTACGTCCTCTAGATTTGAGAGAATACATTTTAGATAATTTTCACCTTCTTTTATTTATTTATTTATTTTTTTTTATTTTAATTATTTATTTCATTCTTGAAGATCACTATCATTGAGTCAACGCATTATCTTGCTATTTTTGGTATTTCCATTAATTTTGAAGTTCATTACTACTTTTTTTTTTAATTTTTACGTGAAGTAATAATCAGTTCGATTTTCATTCTTAATAGGGTGTAAAATCTTTCGATGCCTATACGTCTTACAAAATCCAACTAATTGTAAATAATTTATATTCATTATTTTCCTTGCGATAAAAAAAATGTTCTGTGTTTCCAGTGATTAGAAGACAAAATATATATTATACAAAGAGGCACCAAAATCATCACTAAAAGTTGCAGATTTTTTATTATTTATTTATTTATTCTTTAATATGGCGCAAATATTTAAATAAATATTTATTATTTACGTCAATATTCCGGTTATCACCTTTTATTTTCAAAAATTTCTTATGCGTACCATGTGGAAAGTTGATAACTATTCTGTGCAACGAATTTTGGATCCGATTTCCAATTTAGACATAAATACACTAATAGATGTTCTCAGCGATGAGAATTATGTGAATTTGTCCATAAAATAATACCAATTATTTCTTAGTTTGCGTCCAGTCATTACAAGATGATATATGTTTTCAAAAAAAAGACATGGCTGAAAATGAAAAATGTAATGATTCACGAATTTAGGTAGAGATATTAAATTATTAACCTGTTACAACTAACCAAATTTCCGACAAAAAATAAAGGTTTTCCTTTTTCCCCAAACATTTCAAGACTATCAAGTAGCAATTAATTTCCCAAAATCTACCAAGCCAATCAAACCCGACAGTAAAAATCCTCCCGGATCTCGAGATGAAACACATTCTCCGAATGAAATGGTCGATAACCGCCAACACGGGAACTGAAATTCCATTTTGAAACTTTTCCGCAAAGTTTTGCACGTCGAGAGAAAAATCGATAAACATTAGATTCTATATGCACACTGCGAACATTTCTCATTACGAGGATAGAAGTTACACACACTGAAGCACAAAGATAACAGAGGTAAAAGCTGAACGAAGAGGATGCAGGGTTCGGGCTATTCATTAAATTACGGGAATTCGGCGTTGCGGCAACTAGATGATGGGCTGGAAAGAGGGTGGAGTATCTGATCGAGGCGAGACGACGGGAAAGGCAGTCCTAAGGCTACTAAGGATTATCGTTTCCACACACGTTAAAAACATTATCTCTAGAGAATTCCAAAGAAAACAATTAATTTTGATGAACAGCCATTGAAAATTATTCAAAAAAACAAAACAGGCTTGATGTCAATTCTGCACAAGTTTATGGTGCACATTTTATTGTGCACACATTTATTATGCACACATTTATTGTGCACAAGTTTATGGTGCACACTTTATTGTACACAAGTTTATGGTGCACAGTTTATGGTGCACATTTTATTGTGCACACATTTATTATGCACACATTTATTGTGCACACATTGACTGTGCACACATTTATTGTGCACACGTTTATTGTGCACAAGTTTATGGTGCACATTTTATTGTGCACACATTTATTGTGCACAAGTTTATGGTGCACACTTTATTGTGCACAAGTTTATGGTGCACAGTTTATGATGCACATTTTATTGTGTACATATTTATTATGCACACATTTATTGTGCACACATTTATTGTGCACACATTTATTGTGCACACATTTATTGTGCACACATTTATTGTGCACACATTCATTGTGCACACATTCATTGTGCACAAGTTTATTGTGCACAAATTTATGGTGCACATTTTATTGTGCACATTATATTGTGCACACATTTATTGTGTACAACTTTATGGTGCACAAATTTGTGGTGCACATTATATTGTGCACAAGCTTATGGTGCACATTTTATTGTGCAGAAATTTATGGTGCACAAAAAAACAATCATGAAAATGATGATGTTCATTTTATTCATCACATATTCACATATCTCTTCTACCTTTTTGTTTCAGAAACCATCCAAGTCAGGCGGGACCTCACCCGTCAAAACATGAGCAAGGTAAGAGCGAATACCTCTTTTCCAGCGAAGCCAAAACGTTAGATAATGATAAAAGCCAATCTTTTTCTCATCGGGCCACGGTGTGGATACACGTATAGATATATTGGCCGCTAGTCGAGCTTCATTTGTAGGCCCTTGGCGCCGTCTGCTCTCCCTCATTATGCATTGCACATGAGAAAACTTGCTCCAAGTTCCACCCCCGAACTACCCTTTAAACCCCCTCCCTGGGTTTTTTTCCGCTTTTTCTCGCAGCCACCTGACTCGCCGTGAATTCGTGCAGCTTGCTTCTTTATAAACTTTTAATGACGGCGAAGCTTAATCGAAAGGCGGGCATGCAATGCTGTAGCATGTACAAGTATTTCGAGAGCATCGTTCGACGAATCTCAATACAACCGTGTAACGAGACGTCGTCAAAACTCGCTAAATTGGAGAATGAAACGAAGTCGTTCTGTTGCGAATCGAATGATCAGTCAGGGAATCAAATATTTTCTAGGGAACTTTTTGGTTACTTTTCTTCGTCATTTATGGAATTTTTAAATTAGAAAATTTTTGCAGTCATTTATAAGTGATGTAAAGACAAGTTTCGTATTTATAAAATTGTTAAAAACCATGTGAAACTTAACAATTAGAATGTCTTATTTTTCGAATTATACTGGCCAAATATTTTCAATTAAAATTATGTATTTGAATCTTAATTAAATGTTTCACCAGTAGGATCAAAAAACATAACTTGAAAATTGTTTTTACGTTGTGGAAAGAAAAAAACAGTTAAACGTACATGATGAATATTTTTTTCCAAAATTCTTACATTTAGTGTATAATTTATTCAATTCATGATTATTTGTATTTGAAACTGATCTTACCATAAAGCAGGTAGGAATTTTAGATTACAATCGTTTTTTTCAATTTCGCAAATGATAGACAAACAATTTTTTTATAAAAAACATGAATTTAAAACCATAAAGGAAGTTGCAATGACTTTTTTTTTAAATTATCTGAGCCAAGGATTTTCAAATAACATTGTTCATTTAGTTCTTAAATTCAATATTTCGCTATAAAGATTAAAAAACATTTTTTAAGAATCGTTTTCACATCGTAAATAAAAAAAAATTGAAACTTGCATTATGGACCAATTTTTTCCAAATTACTAACATTAAATGTATAATTAATTTCATTTATTATTATTCATACTTGAAACGGATCTTACAAAAAAGTTATTTATTTTTGAAACTAATCTTACCAAAAAAAAGTAGGAACTTTATATTACAATCGTTTTTTTTTCAATTTCGCAAGTGATATGTACAAAAACAAATTTTGTATAAAAAACATGAATTGAAAACCATAAAGGAAGTTGCAATGACTTTTTTCTCAAATTATCTGAGCCAAGGATTTTCAAATAAAATTGTTTCTTTTGTTCTTAGATTCAATGTTTTGCTAGTAAGATTAAAACACATTTTTTAAGAATTGTTCTCACATTGTAAAAAAAGGTGACACTTGCATTATAGACCAATTTTTTCCGATTATTAACATTAAATGTATAATTAATTAAATTCATAATTATTCATACTTGAAACTGACCTGACCAAAAAAAAGTGAGAATTTTAGATTACAATCGTTTTCTTCAATTTCGCAATTGATAGAAAATCAAATTTTCTATAAAATACATGAATTTAAAACCATTAAGAACGAAACAGTTGCAATGACTTTTTTCTCTCATCATCTGAGCCAAGGTATATAAAATAAAGTTATTTATTTTATTCCTAAATTAAATGTTTTACTATTGGATTAAAAAACATTTTTTTTGTTTTTAAATTGTAAATAAAAAAAAGTTAAAACTTGCATAATAGACCAATTTTTTGCCAAATTACTAACATTGAATATATAATAAATTGAATTATTAATTATTTATACTTGAAACTGATCTTTTCAAAAAAAAAAAACGATTTTAGATTACAATTACTTTTTCGATTTCGTAAGTGATGCAATGACAAATATTGTACAACAAACACAAATTGAAATTAATTTTCAACTAAATAATTGAATGATTTACTTCTCTAATTACCTGAGCAAAAGATTTTCAATTAAAATTGTCCACATGTTTTTCAAATAAATGTTTTGCTAGTAAAATCAAAAAACATTGTTTGAAAATTGTTTTAGGTAAAAAAAAAATTGGAATGTACATCGTGAATAATTTTTTCCAAATGCCTAGCATTCGATGTATAATTTATTTAATTCATGATTACTTGTAATTAAAACTGATATTACTAAGAAAAAACTATTTGAGATTACATTCACTTTTTCCAATTTCTCAAGAGATGCAAAGACAAATTTTGTACAAAAAACATAAATTTAAAACGAAGTAATGAAAAAAAAATTTTTTTTTAATTACAGAAGGCGAATATTTTTATTCAAAATTATGTATTCTGTTCTCAATTACATGTTTTGATGGTAAAATCAAAACACATGCTTCAAAAATTGTTTTTACGTTATAAATAAAACAAAATGTAACCGTGCATCGTAAATAATTTTTTTCAAATTACTAGCATATGATATATATTTTATTGAACTCATAGTTATTTATATTTAACACTGATATTATAAAAAAAAAAGCGATTCCAGATGAGAATCACTTTTTCCAATTTCGCTGCGTATAAAGGTCATTTCCCACGAGAGCTATCCGTTAATAAAAATGCAATACGAAAATCCAGCGTCCAAAAGGCAACATACTAAGGCATGATTACGCTAATACTTACTTATTCGTTTTATTTCACTGCTCTCGCTACTGTAATTGTTGCTTACGACTTCTTCGGGAATGGTCAGTACACAAGACAAATTGAAACGTCGACGCGCTTGGCTATACTTTTCTATCAGGTTGATTTCTGCATTTCCACCTTTGTTCTAACCTCAAAAATTCAGAAGAGAACAGTAGAAAGAAAAAAAAATTTATTTGTAAAACGTTTTTACCCATGAAATTAGCAAATGAAAAATCAAATTGCAAAAATTCAGCGTTTTGAATATGGCTCATTTCATAGCATATTATCCAGAAGATTTACGTCAAGTTTTTTTGCTTGAAGAAATATTAAAAGATTTGTTTACTATAAAATTTTGTTAATATTGTACTTTTTTAGAGAAAATAATAATTTACTCTACTATATAAATGGCAAATATTGACAATTTTTCAAAAAAGTCGAAAACTGAACTACAATTGCTATATTCTATTGTAAAAAGTACAATTTTTTTCTCACTGCATAATTTTTAGGATAACTTTATTTTTACGAATCAAAAATATCAGAATCTAATTTTTTCAATTATCATTGAAAACATCAATTTCTAAACGTGAGTTTTTTGTTCCTGTTTCCGAGTTTTTAATTGAAAATTTAATAAAATAAAATAAAATATTATGCTACATATAAATTATTTAATAGAAAATGTAAAATTACTGTAAAGTGTAAAAACATATATTTCAAATTCGACTGTAAATTACACAAAATGACAATCAGAAATTACAATGACCTGACAATTTTTTTTCTTACTGGTGACCTTCCATCCCTGATTTTACCTCACTTCTCGAGAAACGTTTGAATTTATGTCAGACATTTCTATAACGAGAAATTTGTAGAATAATATTTCTATAAACTATTTCTATTAAGCTCGAAAATTTTGTTCAATATGCAATGAAGCATGTCCTGCTAATATTTTATTAGATTTTCCTTCAGTTACTAATTTGATAATGGCATAGCTTCGACGAAAATTTAAATAATTAAATTATTGCAAGAATTCGAGATGAATGAAGAGTTCGACCATATTGATAAGGTATTTTAGTATTCTCCATCAGGAAAATGATCAAATTTTCTGTGGAAAACTGTGACGAAATTCTCGACTACGTTATGTCATAGAAATTGTAATTGGTTGAATTTTCATATATTCGCCATCTGAAATATACAATGTTCGATGAAAATAGTTTCGAGATGGAAAATTCTACAAATGCTGAGGTATATCAATTTTATGCAAAAATTTACATGAAACTGTTTATTACATCACATTTTAACGACCACATTTTCAGTAATTTCGACTTTATAAATTACATTTTCACATTTACGTTTCAATATATATGAGTGTATTACACCCCAATTTCAGGAAGGAATAAATAAACCTTATGAGAATCGCTTTGTCAAATCAATGAGAAAATAACGACAGGTAGTTTGTACAAATTTCATGAAGCCTCGCGCATAATCTCATTTGCATGTCACACACCCTCAGCGCGCAATTTATTCGAGTCTTCTCGACTCATGCTCGACTCTCAGCCTCTTTTCGCGTGGGGTAGAAAGTGGCTGCGTCACACGAGGCGCGTAAAAACGTTTAAATTGCGCGTAAATAATTATATTTGCATATTCATCGAAAAGTAAATATTTAATGGCAACGAGCCGAGGCGGCGCAAAGTACAAAGGTATATCACCCGAGGGCGAGTAGCCCCTGGTCACTCCGCGAACACCCTAAGAGCCAGAAATGCGAGCTTACCGGTGCAGAAAAAATTGGTCACTTTCTCGATTTCAATGAGTAGAAAACTACTTATTATTAGTGGATTTTGACTAATTGAAAAAGAGAAAAGTAAGCTATTAATGATAAGTGAAAAATCACTAATTGAAATAGTGATTTTAGCCTCATAATTGAATTAGTAAGTTATGGCCAAAGAAATGAGTAAATTAGCATTTTCAAACTTTAGTAGAAATTCCGCAATAATGAAAGCGCGCGTAATTAAAAAGCGAAATTTACAAATATGTACATGTTACGAACAACCAAAATTAATCTTGATAAAATTAACTTGGAATGTGTTGACTTCATGAATTGTTATTGGTATACTATTTTCATTTGTTTTAAAAGTAGAAAAAAACAACTTCATTTCATACATAAAATATTCGCCAAATATTCGACCACATATATTAAATTTTACTTAGTTCATCGTCAACCATCAAATTACTTTTTGAAATGGTAAGAATCTATTAATTCATGAGTGTCTTAAAAAGTTCTACGAATTGAATAGTAGAATTTGAAACTACTAATGTAATAAATGAAAATGTCATTCATCAAATTGATAATAAATTCACTAATAATTATATTCACACAGATTTCAACTTCTTTATGGAATTGTTGAATTTTGATCTTATTTATAAAACTTCGTACAATTTTCTGATATTTTTAGAGATTTATAATATTTCTGTTCTATTTATCAAGTATAAGCTGAGTCAATGACTAGTTCATGTTATCAAATTTACAATCCAATATTCGAAAATTTCATAATATTTTGAACGTTTCCAAAAAATATGACATTTAAGAAAAAGTTAAGAAGATTCTGATTCTGAATAAATAAGCTGAAAGTGCACTGCTAATTTTGAAATTGCACTGAAATTCCATCAAAATTGCATTGGAGTTTTGAAAGTGCACTGAAAATGCACTGCACAGAGTCTAGTTCTTCACTTTCAAACAATATGCTTTTTTTGAGATGAACAGAAAATTAGAAACGAAATTTCGAGCATCTTCCAATAACCAAAAATATCTTCATAAAAAAAAATCAACTTCCACATATTTAATATTTTATTACAATAAAAATCAAGTTGGGTGAAATAAAATTCTCATACAACGCAGACTTTATTCAGTTATAATCCATTTATAACAAAATTTATTGGGGTTATTGACTTCTTGAATGCTAACAAGTAAAAAAATAGATCGAAATGATCGTATCAAAGACAAAGTGTTTAATAGTGATTGATAGTGATGAAAAATAATACATTATATCAACACTTAATTATCGTTTTTTATTTCTTTATTACATTTATTATATTATATATATTTTTCTTTTCTTTTTCATTCATAGACAAAGCACCAAAGCAGTGCAATATGTAACGTGCCAAAAAATTATTCACGTAATCTATATATAATTAGATTATTCATTAAACAATAAAAAGAAAAATAAATTGATAACTATATGCCATTTTTCTTGTGTATTTGCGAATCTCATAATTCGAGGATCTGTTCAAAATCACTGAAACTAGGAATTAGTACAATGAAGATTGTGATTCATCAAGAAAATGACTGGTTTATTGAGATTTACTTGACAACCTGAGAATTTTCAACGTTCGAAACATTCGTGTGTCTTAACGCTACTCATACATTTCTAACTTAAGAATATGTCAGGAAATTTTGAAATTCATATTTCACAACATGCGAATTTCTGACGTTAAAAATATTTTCCTGTCTTATCGCTATTTATACTGTACTAACTTAAAAATATGTTAAGAGATGAATTTTGAGATTCGTTTGACAACGTGTAAATTTTAAACCTTCAAAACATTTATACATACTAATGGTATCAAAATTTCCTCTGTCCATCTTGAGAACAAGAACTCTTTATGCATTCTTGCTTCGAAAGCATCTGAAAACCAAAATCGTGGATGCATTCTTCAGCAATGTTTATTTTTAAATATAAATGAATATATGAAGCCTGAAATTTCACGAAAGACTGTGAAAACATAAACATACTAACTATCACGAATGATTGTAATTTCATTTTTTTTTCTATTTTAAAAATTTTCGTAATTTCCATTGTCTGTGTCTATATCGAAGATTATTTCATAGCTGTATGAGATTTTAACAATATTTTTGTTTAGAACGCCTTGCTGATAAAACTCTTTGATTTTCTTGATCATGACTGATATCCTGCGATTTTTGCTAAGAGCAACGGTCGATTTCTGAAAAAAGAATGTTTGTCCTTTGTACGATATACATTTACAAAAACAAAAGCCACCGTATTGTTAACTGGCAATTTAAGAAAACTTCGCGAGTGAAGATAATAATGAAATTTATTGTTATTAAAAAAAAGGATTTTTATTGAAAGGTAATTTTGTATCAATAGATAAAAGAAAACGTTTGTAAGAAATCAATCAATGTACTTATAAACTAGAAAATCTTACCTTATAAGATTTACGATGAGTTTCTAAACTTTCAGTCAATGTGACAATTCCGAAAAAGTTGCTGCATTATTATAATTTTTTTTTGCTGCTCAGCGAGTAAATTTTTTCTCACAATACAAGCATTTAAAAGATATTTCTCATGTGAACGTTCGTGGCGCCTAAGGTTTGTTTCTCTTTTATATGTATTCTCGCAGTGATTGCACTTGTACGGTCTGTCATCTGTGTGTACAGCTTCATGATTTAATAATTCGCTTTTTTGTCTAAATCCTTTATCGCAATGTGTACATTTGTGCGGCTTGTCTTCAGCGTGAATATTTTCATGAAACTTACGAAATTGTTTCCATGTAAATATACTGTTTCGCGCGAAATTCGAATAATTATCTTTTTTTTTTCACTAGAAATCTGGATTTTTCCGGTTTTTTGCCGCTTTGAGCGCAAGCCCGTATACAGCATTTACCGTTGGGGGGGGGGGGGGGGGGGTTCAAAAAATATGATTTCTAAAAAAAAAAGGTCGGCAAACTTACAAATTTGTTGTCTAAAAAAAAACAAAGGTTGTCAAACTTTACAAATTTGATGTCTAAAAAAAAAAGGTCGTCAAAAATTAAGGCAAACGATAAAATTTATAATTAATTTGTAAAAAAATTTTTCAAATTTTTTCCAATGGGAGCGTTTCAACCCCCAAAACCCCCCACCCCCCTTGTATACGGGCCTGTTTGAGCGAATTCCCCGTTTTTTCTCAAACTACCGGTAGCATAGACACTGACTTCCGAGAACAAAAATTTTTTGGCGCGACGTCATTGCTCGATGCCCCCCTCCACGCCCCTTGACATATTTTTACTGAAAATTTTTTGCATGTGTACAATGCTTGTACCTTCAACTGAAAAAAATTTTTAAGTGTTCATCCTTAATATATTTCCGAAAATATGTCTTTAAAAAAACACGATTTTGAGGCTGCACAAGGCAGAAACACCCCTTCAATAAAAAAAAATTACATAAGAAATAGTAAATTTTACTGCACGTTTTGGACTTTTCGACGGGAATTTTGGTACACTCTGTATAATAATTTTTCTTCTTCATTTCGTGAATTTATTAAGACGACTTGGAAGCTACTGTAGTGCGAGAGAATGCATAGAATAGGAGGTAAATGAGAGGAAGAAGGACGAGAAAAGACTGTCTTCCGACTCTTCCGAGTCGTCTTAAATCCCATCTCCATGATCTCCACCCACCTTTTCTTTGACTGTCACCACTAATTGACATTTCCTTAATGATACGGCGGCCGGAATTTTGGACCCGTGAAACCTTCTTGGGACTCCCACGAAATGGAAATTGGAAATATCAAAACTAGTGTATAGAGAGGATAAAAAAATCGACGAAACGAAAGCACTGTGGGTGACTTTTAGATTTTTAATGTAACTGCTGAACAAGATATACTACCAGATACCGATACTGAATACATATAATTGTGTACATATACAGTCATCTGGAAATGTCGGAACTTTGAGTAACGATACATTGTATTTTATTTTCCCGCGATTATTGGATTTCTTACCTCAATCTGTAGATGAACGCTTTTTATGATACAAATGAGTAAAAACTGATGGACGCGGATCCGAACAGACTTGAGTAGCCCTAACGAACTGAATGCGTAATTGTATATATGTACAATTTGGACACAGAGGCAATCACTACTGAGCACTTATAAAATGTCACTTGCAGTCAGAAACAATCAGAAATGAGATGCGCATGCGCGTAGGTGTAACAGGAGCGTTATGCGCATGCGCATAACGCTCCGTCCTGACGTCACGTGTACGTGAGTTTGTATTATGAGAGTGGGGCAACGAAACGAGGCAGAGTCTAGGACAAAAAGGAAAAGAAACAGGTTCCGCGATGACCCCTTGTTTCCGCTTCATTTGACTATGAGACCATTTTTCAGCATTTTTGAACTCTCATTTGCAACTTGGATTTTAGAATAGGAAAAAAATATGATTCAAGATTTCGACTGAGTTTTTGAGTTGCTTGAAAAATACGAAATTAGGCTTATGAAACTGTTACGAAAAACTGCATTATTATGTAGAAATTGACGAATTATTAATAAATTGTTAAGTCGCTTCCGATTTTCACTTATTCAATAAGATAAACTTATAAATCACTAATTAATTTAGTAGAATTTGATTATTTCTTTAGCTAACTTGTGTAATTCTAATCATTCGATGGTGAATTACTCACCTACTGATTGAATTGATAAAAATAAAACTATTTCAAACTAACAGAGCAGGTCGTGGTAATTTCTGATTATCATTTACTGTTATTTACGATCGAATTTCGAAAATCTAGAATTTTATTTTAGTGTCAGAACTAGTTTCCAGTCGTTAATTACTGGTCATGACAGAAGTTTAGTGAAAAAGTTTTTCCATACAATTTTTTGTGACAATTACCTTATCTAGTTATATTAGATTTTATAAATGATTTTGACGATTTTGTATGAAAAATTGGGAAATTGTAACTAAATATTTATGTTTAGAAATTATTGTCGTAGGTGATAATTAAAAAACTATTGAGATCCCGATATTACTGACTCATATAGATTTACTTAAAAGATAATACACTGAGAAAAAAATATTGTACTTTTCACCATAAAATATTGCAATTATTGTGTTGAGGTGTCGAATGAAACACATTATGATAAAAATTTCTCTTATGCTTTACTGTATTAACACAGTATATTAACAAAATTTGTAATATTTTTAAAAAATATTGTTATACATGACAAATTTCTTTCAAAAAAGTGAAATTTTCAAAAAAGAACGACGATTACGTAATTTCAAAATAAAAAGTAATATATTTAGAAAACTGACATGCACTAAGATAGAAATATTTGCGAAAATTGTCAAATAGAACAAAAATTCTAAATCAACAATAAATTTGTATAGTGTTATTTGTTTTTACTTTTATGAATAACTAGTTCAAAATATGGAATCTCTACATCGTCTACATTAACCGAAAAAAATTTGCTGTATCAGCAAAATGAAGTGCTGTTACAACAAAACTTGACATACGGAAGTTTTCCTGCAGCAGTAGCTTATTTTTAGGAGCCTCGAAAAATTTTTTTTGCTGCCGGAGCACAATTACTGTGGAATTTTATGCATCATAATTGGCTCTGGCAACAAAAAAGATTTATTTGAGCAACCAAAACTAATCTACTGTTGCGAAAAAAATTAGTTCTGTCAAGTTGTGTTTACATAGCACTTTTTTTTAACAAAAAATATTTTTTGAATGTTTGAAAAATAAACATTGTTTTTTGCACAATAAAAAATTGATATTGTATTTCACTGTCGAATATAATACTTTTCTCTAAAACTTTCTCTTATACTTTGGGTTATTTATAGAAGATACAAAATTTGACAATATTTGCCATAAGCATGGTAGAATAAATTAGAAATATTTTTCGAAAACATGCCATTTCTGAAACTTAACGACGATTACAATATTTTAGAGTGGAAAATGAAAATTTTGACTTGCATTAAAATAGAAATTTGTTCGAAAATTTTAAAATCGAACTAAAATTTTAAATCAACAACGTATTATAATAATTTATTTTGTTTGTTCATTTATGAATCAGTGGTTTTAAAGATGAAATTTTTGTCATCTATATCCATACTGCACAAAAAAAATTTGCTGTATCAGTAAAAACATTAGTTAACAACAGAATTTTTTGCAGCAGTAGCTTAATTTTAGTTGTCTCAACAAATCTTTTTTGCTACCAGAGCACAATTACTGTGCAATGGAATTTCATTTAAAATGATTGTGCTGTAGCAACAAAAAAGATTTATTGAGACAACACAAAAATTAGTTATAACTGCGAAGAAAATTTGTTTTGTCGAATTGTGTTAAAATAGCACATTGTTTTTTTTCTTCAACCAACCATTTTTTCTGTTTTAGAAAAAAATATAGTATTTTGCACCATAAAATTTTGCAATTATATTATTGTTTCGAATATAACACCTTTTATCAAAAATTTCTCCTGTACCTCACGATATTAAAAAAAGTTATTCCCAAATTTTCAGGAAAATCAGGACAATGAAAAAAAAAAGATGTCCCATAATTTTTTTTTCGTAGAGTTCATCAAATAAATCTGAAATAGCTTGTCAAAAAAAAAACATTCTGTCATGATTTTTTTCTGTACTTTTTAATCAACGATTTAAAAAAAGTTATTTCCAAATTTTGACAATTTATTCAGAAAATCATAAAAATAACAAAGAAAGTTATTCCCTAATTTTTTTTTTCGTAAAAATTATCAAATAAACCTGAAATACCTCGTCAAAAAAGAAACAGTCAAATAAAAAATTCATCACGATTCCCTTATAAGTTTTGTTCTATAATTTTTCGTAATGAGACAATGATCGATTCGCTAAATTTGACGTGCCAGGGGAGAAAATGTATGCAGCGTGCATATTAAATCGATCACTTTTTGACGAGGGGTGAAGGGCTCGGGACGATGGGGCCTATTACTCGCTAGAACACCTGAGCCTGACCTCGGCGGGAATCCTCATCCCTGCACGAAAACGAGAACGCACTTCGCTGGTATCGCGACTAAATTGCGCGCCCCGTATTATCCGCCTCTAAATTATTCTCGGCTAACCGCAAAAATATCTTCGCCCATTTGCCCTGCTTGACCAACGGCGTCGCTGCATTTTCTGGCTGCTCGGTGTATCGATCCAATGGTTTAACACTTGAAAATATTTGGTCAAAAGATATCATAATGATTTATCTGAATTTTTATCAGTCATTCATATACTAAACATTTAATTCTTAAATACTAAATACTGCAAATACGTTCTCTGGAACTCAATTAATCCTCCAAAAAAAGACGTAAAAACCAAGGCGAAAGGGTATCACGTGCACGGTATTCTACTCGATAAAAGATGGATGATTCAACTTTCCGGTGGGGTCGATCGGTCTCCGACCTGACGCTCTCGAAGATGAAATGTACCCTTGGCGACCCCTGCGAACAGCCCTCTCATTCGGCCGTGTACCACACCGGCTCGTATGTAATGCCCGGGCACTTAGGACAGACGAAAACGCATATTTACACGAGCAACGCGTAAGTTCTGATACGCGAAGACCAGCCCCGGTCGCATTTTGGAATATAAACGACTCCAGATGACCATAAAGTCTCGCGTACTCCCAAAAAAAAGCGACAAACTCATGCCGAGCTGGAGTACATCCATTCGAGTCACGAAATCAATGTGCGATGGGCGGAATTATTGCGAAACGTGGAGCGGGATTTTCATGATCGTGATCGAAAAAACTTTTGAATGATGGCATTGTTTTACGTAGAAAATCTGTTTTGGAAAAATCTGTCTAAAAAATTGTTTCAGAAAAGATCATTAGCTTCCCTATAGATGTGCTTCATGCAGAAAAAAAAAAGTATTCTCGCATCCTGCCGATGCAAAATAAGTTACGAACCAAAATTGAAATAAAGCCCTTGCCTTTATGGGGTATATCACAAAAGCTGACCCGCTCGTAATGAATGTTGTATAACCCTTTTAAAGCTTTACGCCTCTTAGATTTTTCAAAGAGCCCTCTACTTCTGGCTCTTGATCTTTCACTCTCTGCATCACTGTCGTCGCCATCTCCCGTTTCTGTTCTCTCTTTCGTAACGCGCAAGGAGTGGCCTCGTTTACTCGCTGAAAAAAGAGGGTAAGAGGCACAGCCGCCAGGCAGGTAATTATGTGGCGGACGTAAATTAAGCTTGTTTAGATTGGGATTTTTATTAAGGGTCTTTACGGGAGAGTGGCACGGCCAAATGGCGCTTTAGAACTCTTTACCTCGAGGTTAAAGAGGAATCTGATCACGTTACACTGTCCCCTCTTTTCTAGCTAATTTAATCACTCCCTGCGTCATTCTTACGACTTGATTCATGTTCTCGACAGGGTTCAAAAAGCAATTTTTAATGTTTTTTTTTGTTTTTTTCTTTGTGTATGTTGGATATTTTTTAAACAATCTGTATTGCTATAAGGGTTGTTGAATAATTAAGGAGAGAAATTAGTTCATTTTCACGTAGCAATTTTCTTTGAAATGAATAAACAATGTATAAGGTTCCTATATTGAATTTCAAAAGGCAAAGATAAATTTGGAAATTTTTCGAAATTTTTATTTGCGTATCCTAGCAAAAATGATTACATATGAAGCGTTTTTAATATATTCTCCTATTAAATAAGTGATTTATGTAGACATTTTTATGCTTGAGAAATTTCAAAAAGTTTTGTTACCAAATTAATGAGACACGTATTACTTGATTTTCAATTGTTTTAATGTAGAGGATTTTTCAAATATTGGCTCAAAAGTTTTTTTAAATTCTATTGTGACGTGTTCGTTTATATTTCAACTTGACTGAAAAATGTCATATTTGGATGGTTTTTTCAAAATTAGTGGATAAAGTTGTGATTTGGAGAAAATAGATTTTTTACTTCATTTTTCGACATGAATTTTCTTGCAATCATAGTTTGTTACAAAAAAATTTTGATAGTGCATAAGTAGTTCTTTTGCAGTGAAAATGCTATTTTTGGAGACATTTTCATGCTTTTTTTCTTCGAATTTTTGTCAATAAGCATTTTTTATTGTTTTTTTTTCTTTTTTTGTGGATTTTGAATATTTTTTAAACAATCTGTATTGTTACAAGGGTTCTTGAATAATTAAGAAGGGAAATTAGTTTATTTTCACGTAGCAATTTTTTCCCTATCTTTAGAATGAATTAAAAATCTACAAGGTTTCTATATCGGATTTTAAAAGGCAAAAATAAATTTAAAAATTTTTCGAAATTTTTATTTGCGTATCCTAACAAAAAATGATTACATATGCAGCGTTTTTAATATTTTCTCCTACCAGGTAAGTGATTTATGTATACATTATTTTGCTTATCAAAATTTACAAAGTTTTTTTAACAAATTAACGAGAAACGTATTTTGTCTTTTCACTTGATTGTCAATTAATTTAATGTATAGAATTTCTCAAAATAATATTGACTTAAAAGTTATTTTAAATATATTGTGACGTTTATGTTTCAACTTGACTGAAAAATGTCGTATTTGGATGGTTTTTTCAAAATTAGTGGATGAAGTTATAATATGGAAAAAACAGATTTTATACTTCATTTTTCGACATATATTTTCTTGCAATTATAATCTGTTACAGAAAAATTTTTAAACTTCATGAGTTTTTTTGCAGTGAAAATGCCATTTATGAAGACATTTTCATGCATTTTTTCTTCGAATTTTTGAACTTTACTGATAAATATGATTCAATCATGAAATTTTTACGTAAGGTTTTAGAAATTAAGATTCTCGTTTGTAGAAAAAATATGTTATTTAGAATTTGATAAATTCTCAATAATGAAGTGATTATTTAAAAAAAAAAAATGTTACAATTGGAAAGTTGTCTTACTTCGTGAATTTTTTTTACACAAATATCATATTCAATTTATATGTATACCGACAAATTACAAGAGTCATAAATCCGTTTACTGTACAAATGAATTTTTTTTACTAAACAATATTTTTACAACAATTTCATGTAGCTGATGTATTATAATATTAAAAAACCAGAATTATATTTTTTCAAGTTCAAAATATCATTGCATGCTCCATCAGAAAATGCAAAAAAAAAAGTTGTGTTGAAACAGCACATTTTTTTTCTGTGCAGGAATAATTGTATCTGAACTTGATTGATGAATAAAGTTTGAAGGTTAAAAGAAAAACTGGTTTTTTACTGAGTAAAAAGAGTAACTATCTGCTTAAAAATCAAAATAAATATCCCGTTCAAAATTTATCAGATTGATCACTTTTAAAAATCACTACTTTCTATTCAAGTTAATTTTTTTTGTTGCTACCATTTACTTTTATTTATTAAAAATTATTCTTCCTAAAAACGACATTTTTATAAAAGTGTCACTCTCAAAACACGTCTCGTACGAGCTCCAATTTCGTTTTCCAAACTCCTAAAAAACATAAAATAAATCCAAGCCCGTTTTCACCCCTGAAATCATTTCCCTCCGCTCAGGAAAATTCTTAACGTAGGAATAAGGCAAGGAAATTAGCGATGGCCTCGAAGGTCGTCAAATCGAGGGAACTAGATGGATGGATATTCCAGGGATTTGTCGCAGCTCGGGATCGAAACCGAATAAATTAGCCCCGACGCGGCCGGGATATAAAATTTTGAATATGAATGGACAGTTTTGCATCTGTAATGAGCTCTTATTTCAGAAACAAAGCGCAGCTGACGGAAGCATATGTAGATGAAGACGCTAAGTAAGACGACGGAAAACCCGAATCGGCCATTTTTTTCCACATTTATTTCACCTTCGGAATTGAATCCATTTCTCTTCACTGTGAACGGGCAGTTTTTTCCCCTCCCGGCAATTATTTACGTGGCTTCGTTGGAAAACCTTTTTCACCTGTAATTGAAATTCCCCGGACGCGGGGTCCATATGAAATTAAAACCCCCGAGCCGGAGAAACGCTGGGCGAAATATCCAGCTGAAAATTGAATTAACGGGTATTTAAAAATGACTCGCGCAGTTTGGAAACTTTCTGAATAGGCCACGCTCAGCTGGAGTGAACTTGTCTAGAGCGTCGCGAATATATAATCAAAGGAATGAGAATAAACCCGAGTGCGGAACAACGCAGCCCACAATAATGCCAACGTTCGTCCGGGCGGAAACAAGCGAGTCCGACATTTAATACTCGAACCACTGAATATTCCCCCAAATAGCCCGCGATATTGAATTGGCTCCTACCTAATTGTAATCTTACACGTCGCACGATTCTCCTACGTTCGTTGAGCGATATTTGCATAATTTTTACATGGCGTTCTTTCCAGGAATTTGAAAAAGAAGATCAGAAGTTTGACGTTTTTTCTGATATGCTGGAATATCAGTTTATTGTGGGTCGAATTTTGGATGAAAATTATACCGTTATCTTTCCAGCAACTAAACCATCTATCAAAATATAGACGTCCATTTCAATAACAGTTTTCCTTATAAAAATTTCATATTCCAACTCCCAATGAAAACTTCAACCTTCCTTAATCCACATTTTACCGAAAGAGTAGTTCTTTTCTTTTTTCAAAAAACCCAAAAACCACATCTCCCAGCAAATCCCGAAAAGACCTCCAACTCTGACCAAGCCTCCCTTGAAAAATAAAAACTGCGCCTCCGTGAAAATCCAATTTGCGGCCTCGTATCGGTAGGGACACAGAGGGAGGGAGGGTGGAGGGGGGCTAGCCTGTATTATGGTAATTATATGATAAATACAACAAGCCTTCAGGCGCTGTCTTTCCTCCTTCGCCTTCAACTTTTCCATCAGCGCCAGGATTTTCTCTCCCGAGTCCATTTCTATCGTCATTTCCTCTCGTTTCTTCCATCCCTCTTCAGCCGCTCGCGGCCTCGCTTTAAAATACGCCTCTTCGCGGAGGAATGCAATTAATCTTACCGGGTACCTTATACTCTGCGGTGTAACACACACCTAAGGAAAGCTCGCTCGGAAGAAGTGTTACCATCTTAATGAAGTACGATTCCTGATGCGTGCCGACAGGAGGGCAGCGCGAGAAAGAGGGATCCTTTTGGAAAGCAAGTCGAAGAGCGAGGTTGGTTAAAGTAGAAAAGGGGAAAATGAGAGAGAGGCTGCAGGAAGTGTAGCTGGAATCTTGGCTAAACAGCCGCCTTCATTATCATGCCGCGTTTGCCCATGTCTCCTCAAAGTCGCGACGAATTGGGTAAAGAGATTAAGCGGGGGATTTAGAGCAGAGTTTTACGCGACTGATTACGAACGCGTTTCTTTGTTTCTTCATACGATGAAGGAAATGCCCCCCCCTTCCCACACCGAATGAAATTATCTTTCAGAAAAATCGATGACATTCATTTTGGATAATGTTTTTGACATTAAAAAATGTCTTGGAATTCCAAATAAGACACATTGGAGTGTCTTAGAAGTTGAAATAAGATACTTCGAGAAGTGTCTTGGAAATTCGAAATATCTTGAAAATTTTTTTAAAACGAAAGTGTTTTAGACACTTGGCAGTGTATTAGAGTTTCAGAAAAGACACTTTGCAAAGACTCTAATTTCAAAATAAGACTTCAAGGATTTTCTTTGAAGTTTTTATAAATCACTTCAAATAGTGTCTTAGACGTTTAAAAGTGTCTTCGAATTTTAATAAAACAACTCAAATAGTGTCTTTTGAAATTCCGAATAAGACACATTGGAGTGTCTTATAATTTTAAATAAGAGACTTAATGAAGTATCTTAGAGATTCGAGAGTGTCTTAAAATTCCGAATAAGACGCTTCTGAGTGTCTTAGCACTTCAAGTAAGACATTTTGTAAAATGTCTTAGAAATGTTTGATTATCTTTGGATTTTCAAAGACACCTTCAAAAGTGTTTTTGACATTAAAAAGTGTCTCAGAATTCCAAATAAGACACTTAGAGTGTCTTTGAAGTTGAAAGAAGATACTTCAGTAAGTGTCTTGAAAATTCTAAATATCTTGAAAATTTTTGAAAAAACACTTAAAAAAGTGTCTTAGACATTTGACAGTGTATCAAGGTTCCAGAATAGATACTTTTCAAGGACACTTAATTCAAAAGAAGACTTCAAGGATTGTCTTCAAATTTTTTATAAATCATTTCAAGTAGTGTCTTGAACGTTTTAAAGTGTCTTCGAATTTTTAAAAAACACCTGGAATAGTGTCTTGGACATTTGAAAGTGTTTTGAAATTCCAAACAAGACACATTGGAGTGTCTTAGAATTTCAATTTTGGAGTGTCTTAGACTTTACGAAGTATCTCAGAGATTCGAGGGTGAAGACATTTTGTAAAGTGTCTTAGAAATGTCTGATTATCTTTGGATTTTCAAAGACACTTTGAAAAGTGTCTTAGAAATCCAGAAAAGATACTTCAGAAGGTCTTTGAATTTTATTAAGACACTTCAATAAGTGTCTACAAATTTGTAATAAATCACTTTAAGAATTAATGTGTCGGACGTTTTAAAGTGTCTTAGAATTTTCTTAAAACACCTTCAAAAGTGTTTTTGACATTAAAGAGTGTCTCAGAATTCCGATTAAGACACATAAGAGTGTCTTTGAATTTGAAAAAAACACGTCGAGTAGTGTCCTGGACATTTAAAAGTGTTTTGAAATTCCGAATGAAACCAAAGACTTAACGAAGTATCTCAGAGATTCTAAAGTGTCTTGAAATTCTGAATGAGACGCTTCTGAGTGTCTCAGCACTTCGAGTAAGACATTTTGTAAAATGTCTTAGAAATGTCTGTATATCTGTGGATTTTTAAAGACATTTAGAAAAGTGTCTTAGAAATCCAGAAAAGTTACTTCAGAAGATGTTTGAATTTTAATAATACACTTCAAGAAGTGTCTACAAATTTGTAATAAATCACTTCGAGAAGTAGTGCGTCAGACGTTTGAAAGTTTCTTAGAATTTTCTCAAAACACCTTCAAAAGTGTTTTGAACATTAAAAAGTGTCTCATAATTCGGTATGAAAATCATAAAAGTGTTTTAGAATTTCCAATGAGACATTTCAAGAATTGTGTTGATATTCAATAGTATCTTAGAATCCTATATAAGACACTTTGTAGTCCCTAGTGATTTTGAATCATATATGGTGTCATATAAAAAAATCACATATGAATTTTCCATATGGTACCATATATGAGACATATATGGTTCACAAATCATATATGGCGGCCATATATGATTCCTTAAATCATATATGTCTGTCATATATGGTATTAAAATCCTATAAGACTCTGTGAAACATATAAGCTACTGCAAATTTGTAGGCCAGCTTATATGATTTTCAAATCATATATGGCCACAACTGTCATACGACATTCGGCCTCCATATATGTAATTTCATAAAAATTTTATTTTTTTATAATTATTTTAATATAATTTTTATTTATAACCTATTTTGTTTGAATTTTATATAACTTTATATAAAATTTCCGAAATCGGAAATCCTGCTGAATCTGTATTTAAAATTCCATTTGGATTTCCATATGGAAAGAAGAAAGTTCCATAAAGAACTATCTATATTTCATTTCTCGTATGACACGGTCTGGTCTGCGAAAAGGAACTAACAACTCCCGTTGCCAGTCCCTTAAACTATTATCACTACTATCTTCATGCGGGTTAAAGTACTCGGTAGCCACCTAGCCGCGGTGGCCCGAAGCCTCGCTCGCGGCGCGGGAAAATACAAATGCGCAGAAAACGCAGAATATATTATATCAGGTGCATTTGAATTTTCATTGATGGCCCGCCCAATTGGATTTCCAAACCAAATTTCCATTTGGATTTCCATCTGGAATTCCAAATGGAAATCTAATTATTCGTAATTATTACGAAATACAAATTATAACATGAACAACTAATTTAGTTTTTCACGAATTTTTCCACATTAATTCATGTTTTACATTACTATCAAAAAGGTTAAACAATATACACTCAATTTTTCTAACATGGAAACTCAAGCATATATCGAAAATTGTCTCACATATGTGCAGAAAGAAACGAGAATCTTATAAGACATTGTGATTTTATAAGATTTGTCTGGAGCTTATATGGCTCCAAAAGTCATATAAGATTTATATTTGGAACATATATGATTTCAAAAACATATAGGTTTTTTGATATATCCTATATGGTATTATAATACACATATAGGATTTTCTACAGGCTGCCTTTAATCATATATGACCTTTGAAGCCATATATGAATGCCATATATGATTTGGCAAATCATATATGGCCGCCATATATGAAATGATGATCATATAGGGCTCTTATATGGTGCGATAAATGATTTGGCAAAACATATAAGAAATTTTGAAAATCTTATTAGATTTTTCGAAATTATATATGATTCAAGATCACTAGGGCGGGTCTTAGCATTTCTTACAAGACACTTTCGAGAGTCTTAGAATTTCAAATAAGGCATTTCAAGAAGTGTCTTATACACTTGAAAATTTCTGAGAATTTCGGAAAAGATGCTTTTACGGGTCTTTAAATTTTAAAATAGATACTTCGAGGATTGTCTTAAATTGTATTTATCACTAAAAGAACTGACTTAGACGTTTGAAAGTGTCTTAAAATTTTCATAAAACACCTTAAAAAATGTTTTGGACATTGAAAAGTGTTTTCGAATTCCGAATAGGGCACATTAAAGTTTCTTAGAATTTCAAATACATATGGCACTTAAAGAAGTATCTTGGACATTTTATAATTATATTCGTAATTTTATTATCTACAGGAAATCAGTTTTGAAACAAAAGTTTCTGGGCACAGCTGTGTCGATTGTTAGAATTTGAGAAACATATTGAGTAACTAATGAACTATTTTGTGTGAATAACCACATAAGTGCTCTAAATTATATTAAATATAATATTTCGAAATCGAGAACTGGTTTCATTTAGAAAATAAAAATGTTGCGAATAATTTCAAAATTTATAATGACGTTTCGGAAACATTAATGATTGTTATCTCTTCTGAAATCGTTGAAATAAATTTAATGAATTTAAATATTTCAATGATTACCAAAAACTGTGAACAAATCATCGCATTTCCTACAGTTTTCAATTCTAAGAAACTTTTCACGTGAAAACAAGCCGTGGAAAATGAAATCATCACAATTATAATTACAACTCTGGGATACATTTAATTCAATTGCACTGATTAACGTCGTACGTTGTAGCTTCCAGACCGGTTGCACCACGTGAAACTGTGGAAACGCTAACCGGCACAGTAGCTGGCGTCGGTTTTGTAAGGGACGCTCGGAACCGGAGCGTGTAAAATATACTACGTACCCAGGCTAAGATCCTGAAATTACGAAACCCGCTCGGTGTATTATGCTCATGCATAGACAAGTTATAGCGTACCTAATGTGATTATATCTTCGACGCTCGAGCGTACATGAAAAAAAAAGAAAAAAAAATGAGTGAGATAACGTTATTTCGCACCTTCAAGCAGATTCATGAAGGATGGAGCTTTTCTCCTCCCAAAAAAAGTACCACGAGTTGCACATTTTTCCAAGTCATTTTTGTGTATAATTTGTTATTGTAAACTGACGGTTTAAGTTGTCGTAATTGACGGTCATCATCGGTAATTTACCAGTAAATTCTGCACTCTACATCCAAGACCAAAACCTTTTTCCACCCAATAAATCAAGATTTAAAAATAAAATGTTAAAGGTTATCCATTTCCCCAAAATCCATAATCACAGAATACTATCAAACCCCGATCCCCAATTCCCGCATCGTCAAGATCATCACCATAGAATTCGTGAATAAAATTCAGTCGTTAATAATGCATGACGAAAGTAAGACAAATGGAAACTGAGGAACAGAAGGATCGAAGATCCCAGAGCCCGGGGTTGAGTTTATACGACGAAGCAATAGCGTAGGCAATATCGCGAAGAGAAATACAAGTGACTCTATAAAGTCCCGAAAATAGATTCGAAGATATCCGGCTGCCGGCGAATAAGCAATCGATATGAATAGCCCAAGCCTCCTTATTTTGCAGAAACCGACACTCGGGAACTTTCCCCTCCGGATAACCCAAGGGGCCGCGAGTTTTTGCGCCACTTCCCTCTTTTGCTTTTGTTTTTTCCATGCTCATTCCCAACTCTTTGCCTCCCAACTCCTCAAAAACCCAAGGAAAAATAGAATCACCGCTTGTAGGATAATTTTCATATTATATGCAAAGCCCTTGATGCAGGCTTTGCGGTTACGCGGAACTTTGAATACCACTCGCGGTTATAATGTGGTTTTGGTATCATTTATTCATTCACTGTATAATGTTCGCCGGAAAATATTGAACTTTCTCGTAACTTCGAGGGGAAATATAATCAATGTGGATGTTTTGTGGATGACTGTGATTATAGAATCCGAGTTTATTTTAGTTGGCAATATCTTGCGTTTCGAGGAAAAGAACATTACAAATATCTGTTGAATTTTTGAGTCCTGCGAATCGACAATGATAAATAAAATCAGATAATTGTTTTTGTAACTTTAATTATTCAATTAGCAGCATTTACTTTTCTAATAATGAGTGAGTGAACTCGTCACAAAAACTTTAGAAAGAGAAACATGAAATAGCGAGAAGAATTAAATCATGATTCAATTAAACTTTATCTTGTAAGAAGGCTGATGTGACGTACAGATTGTACGGTTAAACGGTGAATCTTCGCCGCCGACAAGGTGGTGAAAGTCAGTGACAGGAGTTGAGTCTAAAGGAGGTGAACCGACTTCCGAAGGTCTGAGGTTATCGCGGAATCAGAATGCGTAATGGACGGAACGGTCTTGGATTACTAATAAGCATAGCCTTCTAGAATCAGCTCCACCTTACAACTCACCTATAATTTTTCTCCCCTTAATTGAGTCTCTGGAATTTCCAGCATCTGTTTATTATTCAGTGAAATTCGGTTTTTTCAAGAACGAGACTATGCAAAATTGTTCATGACTAAATATTCTCGAATTGCAATGCTAATAAATAAAGTGCAGTTCGACAGAATCTTGATGAGAATGGCAGCGAAGCTCTGCAATAGTCTGTCGTAAATTTTTTTATTTATTTGTAGGCGAAATAATAAAACGAGGAACGAATAATGGGAACGGGATAAAAATGCACTTTTTCATGCCGGCGACTGACGTTTCGGCTTTTTTTCGCGGAGCGAGAGCGATGGATGCGCTTTATTTCCCGACCCTTGAAAAGCGTCGCGGCCGCGTTTCATTTGTTCCGGTGCTCGCGGCGATGCTGGGAATCGAAAGACAAACGAATCAAGCGTATCGCGACAAGTACAATTCGCATTTTATCAGCATGTCCGCTCTCTCGCCTACGCCAACAGGGCTCAAACGCCAGTTTCCTCGTTTCCGTTTGAGCGTATACAATAAAAAGCGAATGAATGACTAAAGATTTTTTTTCGCGCACGCTGTCACGTCTAAAAACAGTGAAATATACAGCGTTCTGAGGGAGGAATCCATCATTATAATGCAGAAGAGCGAAAATCCACGAAAATTCAGAAAAATAAGGGAAACTTGTATAGGAAATTTTCCATGCGATATTGGAAATTTACATGCTTTCAGATTTTTTGAGACAATTCAGGTTGATTATGTTGTACAGTTTTTTTGTGGAAAAAAATTGACTAATCATTGTTGTGAATAAATTACTGGAATAATTTTGAGTTTACATTTATGTTGTTAGCTCGAAAAATAAATATGGAAATAGAAGTTGATTGTTACAATAAAATATATTTTGTTTCAGTTCACTTACTTCAATGTTCAGTCAAAACAAATAAATTTTTTCTACTCTTACAAATTGTTGTTTCAGTTAAATAAATTGACGTTTTTTTCTAACTTGAATATGTTTGTCCAAACTGGAAATTTATTCAGATGAACCAAATATTCAATCAGTCGAACGGGTTTTTTAGTGTATAATAATACAAAGTTGTTAAATTTCCGGTTAGAATAACATATTAAATTTCTGACCACTCTATGATGTTCTAAAATTTGTGGCAAAATAATTTTACAAAACAGCTTGTATAGGAAACGGTAATCATATATAATATAAATTATTATAAACGTAATGATAGTGAATAATATTATGAGTTTAAATATTTAAATTTTACAAAGCTTTTTTTACAAAAATTTTTTTTTTAAGTATTTCGAATCAGTTTTTTAATTCGTTTCTCATTATTTTGCAGTATCACATTAAAAAACTAAGATTCAAATATCCAAAACTGTGTATAATTTTATACAAACAAATTTTATCAAACTCCTACAAAATTTGTTTGAGTCAAAAAATTTTACATTTCTGTAAACATGAATTTGTTTGTACGATTCGAAAATGTTTTATTTTACATTAAAAATAATAGTTTTCCTGGACTTAAAAAATGATTTCATTCATTTAAATGAATTTTGAGTTCAAACAAACAAATTTTATCACACTCTAACAAATTGTTGTTTCAGTCAAAGAACTTTACGTTTTTGCTAACATGAATTCATTTGCCTCAATTGAAAATATTTTACAAAAAAAGAAAGTATGTTTGCCTCAACTACAAATTTATTTAAGCGAACGAAATATTTAGTTGGTAAAAGTAGTTTTTCAATGTATATTTATATGAAATTATTAAATTTTTTACTTGAATAACATGGATAATTTCTAATCATAAAATAATCTAATCTAAAGAAAAAATTATTTACATAAAACTACCAAATTATTTTGAATTCCTTTGTAGAAGAAAAAACTCTACACTTTTGAAAATAAATGAAAAAAGCGTCATATTATTTGGGAAAGATAATGATGTATATTTTAAAAAAAATTGACAGAGAATCTCGATTCAAATGAAATTATCGCAAACCATTGCACTTGGTGGAATGTAATGAAGTTGCATTGTCGCAAAATTGTTGAATTTCCTAAACAAAAATAGCCTAATAATACCATTTCATAATTTTAATCCATTCTGCTCACAATTAAAGAAATCAAAAAATTTTTTGACTTCAAAAAAATATTTTGAATAAAAGTAGTGAAGAAAAATGACTTTCTGGACAAATTACAAGAACTATTTGCAAAAAAACTTCAAATCATTCACGAAAAACACTCTAAAACGTCGATCTTATTTTAAGATGCAACAAAATTAAGGGACGACTTGAAACTCAAATAGTATCTTGAATTCAGTCCATTTTCAAATTTATTTTCAAGCAAGCAAGCCTTAAGTGAACAAGATATGTCTTCAATCGTGAATGATTTCCAGTAAATGATGTTGAATTTTCTTAGTTTAAGATATGATTCGTAATCAAGGACCAAGTTTAAGTTAATATTTGAATTCCATGACGTGCCTTGATTTTTGAGATTTTATTTTTACAGTGAACCGTTAAATCCTTTATCATTGGTTTATCAGGAAATCTGGCCAAATTATTCAAAACAATAATCACAACTCAAGTAAATAATTTTTACCTCCTGGCAATCGCAAACCAAAGCTTCCCATCTCGTTTACACGAATTAGTTCCGTGAAATGGACCCTCTGAAATCGCGTTGCACGGTGATGCATGGCCACAAGCGGAAGTCATTAACACCGAATCATCGAGTATCAAGTGACGATGTCGGCGCAACAGTTGATGGAGCCGAGATCAATTGATAGGGTTCGGCCGTATGCGTGCACAGGTGCGTAACAGGACCATCAACAGGTGGTCACTCGCACCGAAGCGCGCCGCAACACAGTGGCTACCCATCCATCAAGGGTTTTGTACGTACCCTCCACGAGGGTCGTGTGGCCAAAGCCTATCTACTCTGGAAAATGTCAGACTGATACTTTACTCGAGGAAAAGTGGACTCTTTTTCACTTGGCGATTACGTCGGTTACACCTTCCGCTACACTTTAACCCCTTGCCCGCTATTTGTCCGGGACTTTTTCGATTATTCCCGAGTGTACATTTTTTTTTCTACGCAAAGTTGCAGGGGTTTTTTCTTGCTCTTTCACTTATATCTGATCGGGATTATTTTCATGTCAGATGGGAAATTATTGACTGAGAGAAAAATGTAGTACTTTTTACTAAAAATCGTAGGAATGGGTGATCGAGATAGAGTATAATAAATTTTACTGTATGCAGTGTTGTATTATTCAAAATAATCGTATTATAGTCATTGGCATCTAGAATAGAAATTGTAGCTGTATGTTTTAGTAAAACTCATACACTTATAGTAATAATTATGAAAAAATTTAGAAATTATGATCATTCAAGGTTATTTTCAATATATTGTATATTGGTAACTATTATTTAGTGAAGTAATAAATAAAATATGTCTAGTATTTTTTAATATATATCAACATAAAATTGTGATATTTGACGTTTTACTATACTGAATGTACAATGATATATGAAAAATTAATAAATATTGTAGATTTTCCTAGAAAATAGTCATTATTCTAATAGTTATGGTCCAAATTGCGATATTTATTGGCAGTGTGAGAATGTACATAAAAATGCATAGAAACGTAAAAAAATCCTTGAGATTGTACGAATATTGCAAAAATATGACAAACGCTGAATGAACTCAAAATAAATGAAAATCGTATTGTATAGAAATACATTTTTATATTTTAAATCTAACAAACATTAAAATTATAAAGAATCCAAATTCATCAAACTTTTCAATTTCAAATAAAAGTACTAGAAATAAAAAATACCAGATGATCCTAGAAAATTTTATAATTATCGAAAAATACGAAAAAAAAATTAATATTCAAGAAATCTCTGAAATACTTAAAATTGAAGTAGATAGAAAAATGAATATATAGTACAATATAATATAATTTTTAATAACTACTTTATGAAGTATTGTATAAAAATAAATATATTTATGTGTAGATGGACTATAATATAAAAATAATTAAAATTATATTGTAAATTTTTCTAAGCTTATATAGTAATTTTTCCAATATTTATAGTATCAATCGTTTCTGCATCTTTGCATTTTCATATTATAGGGATTTTATTGTTGGATCTACAATATATCATTCATTGTTCAATCAAAGTCAATTTGCAAAGTAATTTTTATAGTGCACGTTCATAATTTCCATTGTTTTCTATCTATAAGAGCACAACAAAATGAGAGTATATTTCTTGTTAGTCCATCATCAGAAAATTAAAAAATAAATAAGAATTTTAAGAAGGACGGTAAAAAAAGTTGACCATGTCGTTTGACATATTGTTATTATTTAAAATTTGAAATAAACTGACCTCATTGAATTTAAATAAACATAAAAGAAATGGTTCAGAACTGTCAGAAGGACCTTATTTTCTCATAAGAGCTCAAAAAAAGGCCGAAAGATCAAAACAAGAACTTGGCTTTCATTTAATGGAATACCCATTTTTTTTTTTTTTTTTTTTTAATTTGAATCTGCAATAACTTAAGTTATCATTATCTTTCCTAATAATGATAGTCGGGAAAGACTATGATTCATTCATAAATTATTTCTAATAAAATAAATTGGTTTCGATACTATATTTTTAAATACATTTTTCGTTTCTTGTATCTTGATTCCGGAATGAATATTTAAAGAACTTTTTGTTCAAACTCTTTTAGATTAAAAAAAAAAATTTTACTTTTTTCAAGAAATGTATTTACTTTTTTTCTAATTAATGTGTACGTTGACAAAAGTTAAGCACGAATAATTTCTTATAATTATGCTCTGAGAAAAAAACGTATTTATTCGTACGATTAATATTGGAAAAATTACTATATTTTAGGAAAACCACCAATATTATTAAATTTTTTTATATATTATAGAGATTTATTTTTAATATGCAGTACAATAAAACATCAAATGTTGCAATCATAACTTGATACACAGTAAAAAATACAAAACATATTTTATTTAGTACTCTAGTTAAGAACAGTTCTCAATATACAAGATATGGGAAATAACCTTACATGATCATAATTTCTACATTTTGAAAAATACAATACTTTACATAAAAAGGTTTACAATATTTTATCTAGATCCCCCATTACTATATTTTATACTCAAAAGTACTAGATTTTCCACTGCACATCCCGCTTTTCAGCTATTATTCTTCCCCACTGACTTTTTTCAACATACAATATATTAAACAACCAAAAACACAAATTAGCCCGAAAATCCTTTAAATCCTCCAGAGTCTCTAAAAAATCTCCACAATAAAACAGGAAAATCATTGCCAAACGCCTTGCATTCATTGTCAGTGCTCTTGTTCCGGCGCCTGGGAAGAATAGGAGCAAGAGATAAAACATTTTTAATATAATTAAGTGGAAATCTTGGTGGTATTCAGTCTTTTCCGACTGCGAGGCATCCCCTTTTTACTCAATCTCCGCGGTCTCTCGGTTTGAGCTCTGAATGTAAGAAGGGTTGTACTCGGCTTGCCTCCAGGGCATGTTAATGCACTCCAAGATCTTAGCACTTACACTCCAACACGCTTGGCCGGGGCCGACGGTGAGGACGGCGACAAATACCACCACCTTCAACGTGGTCCCCCCTCGCGCCTCATCCCCGCAATGCCAGCCAGCCATTTTCTCTTTCTCTTAAACTACTTCTTCCACGGGCTTTCACGGACGACGCCTTAAATCCGGATCTCTTTGCCACCCTCGCCCCCATCCCTTTCATTTCCCGTTTCTTCCGACTCCGATTTTCGAATCAAGGAATTTCACCGAACACGGATCAGAAATCTAGGGATATCTTGGATAATGCATTTTGTAGGGAGATTTGTTGAAATTATATCATATTGTAATTGTACTATGGGAGGACGTGAGAAGTTCTATACTTTGTGAAACTTTTTATGGAGGATCATAGGTCGTAGGACCTTCGGGGCCAGAACTAGCTTGGGTCATCTACTTGATAGTTCTTGAAAATAGGTAGAGTTTTATCTTTTTGTTTCTTGGTGACTATCCTTCCGACATTTCAGTTAATTCATTTCTGATTAATAAAGAAAAATCAAGTATAAGAACTATTACATTTAAATCATTGAACAAGAAAATAAGTCATGAAATGGCCTTTTTTCGTTTTCTATTTATTCGAAATAATTAATTTAAGTTTCTAAGGTAAATGTTATTTATATATATGAAGAAATACTCAGCAACCACGTAATTTTACTCATTGTAAATTATTGATTTTTCAAATGTTTTCGAATTCCATACAAATTCATAACATATTTTCCATTCATTTTGAAAAAATGTATGGCTGTATTATAAATTTTTAAAATAAAAAATTCTTTTCAGAATGAAAAAATACATATATAGTTGAGTGAAATATTTTACTCGCAATAATGTTAATTCGAAATCGTAATTCTCTATTGTAAACATGATATTCTTTTTTAAATGATTAGTTTAATAAGATTTAAAAATATCTATTTTTTGCAAATAAAAATTGAAGTAAAAATTTTTTTGTTCTGAAACTGCAAAAAAACAAGATTTTAGATAATTCTGTGTGTTTCAAAATTTCTATGTACATATTTTGATGAGAAAAAAATTATTATGTTTAGTTTATATCTTTATTCAAATTGTTTGAAATCTAAAATCTATAACTCAAATTAAAAAATATTTTCGTCAATCTTATCATTTGTTACATCTTCTGGCTTTATAAAGTTTCATAATTCTTTAATCTTGTAATATTGTGATATTGTGATATCATATACTTTTCATAATATTCGTAACACATGTTAATTGTTCTAAATTTAAGAATCTTGTGAAATTTGATGATTCAGTATACAAAATATTAATTTCTAAATTAAAAAATAATTTTGTTTTGTGATATTTTATGAATATTTTATTTTGTGACATTTCGTTCTATAGCGACATTTTGCTATTTTTCTTAATTTGACCATTTCGTGTACTTTTTAATCATTTTTTAATTTTTTGAAATTCAGGAATTTGGTGAAGTTTTGTGATTTAGTGAAAAATTTAGTTTTCTAAATTTGTCAAATATTGTAATTTCGTAACACTCAATAAATTTTGAATTTTGTGGCATTTCATTATTTAGCGACATTTCGCCATCTTATGTCAACTTCTGATTTTCTAAATTTATTCCAATTTGTCACTCTTAGAGATTTTTCAATTTCAAAAATATGAAAATTTCGAGAAATTTTTCATTTTGTAACATTTTAAAATTTTTAAAGACTTTGTTATTTTGTGACATTTTTTAGAACTTTTAGATGGGTTTCTGAGGATTAGGTTATACGTAGTGGATAAAAAATTTCAGATTAAATATAACTTCTGTGTCAACTAATAAATTATGAAATAAGTCTCATTTCTAACATACTATTGCAAAATTAATAATGAATAGTCTACTGAATAATCCATTAAGTTATATTTTACATTATGTATACAGTTAAATTTTTGTGAAAATCATGATTTATTTTTTTTTCTGTATATGCTAGTACAAAATCTATGAATAATAATATAATGTTCTGAAAATAGAAAAAAATGCGCATTTTCCCAAAAAATTATCCACGTCTTTCCAAACCTTTCAGTCAACTTTTCATCCACGATTTTACAGTATCTAACCATAATAGGCGAACAGCTCGACTCTCAGAAAGTGATTGTGATAAATTTCAACGCCATCGCCAGAACAAGTTAATACACAAATGCGAATAAATTATTTTTCAAGGTCGTAAATGTCCTATAAATCGTTTATAATACGCGTCTATCTCCTTTGGGAATCTTACGCACCCACTTTCATATTCCCGCTGCTGCCTTGGAAAGAAAACTGTGTAATAAAAGCCGGCGCAGCTTCAGAGAAAAGAAAAGCTCGAGGCGTTCTCGTAGGCGTACACCGGATTTCGCGGCGAGAGCTGCTATACGAAAAGAAATCTTAATTAACGAGGCCATTGTTTTCACGACGGCGCCACCCAAGTAAAATTTGACAAATTCTGGCTCGGGGAAACTGTCAGGAAATACGCTTTTTTTACATAATTTATATTTTGTCTTCAAATCAATATAGGAATTCCAGATAATTTTATATGAAAATTATGTAAGTTATGAAAATTTAGTGTTTTCCACGAAATAGTAAATTTATATTAGTTAAATTTATAAAAAAGTTTTTTTCTATAAAAAGTTACTGCCATTGATGTCTAAATACTCCACTAATTGGCTAATTATTAACAAATTCTACTGCTTCACTTGTTAATCATACTTTACTGAATTACTACAAATTATTATTGGTATGATTACTTATAAACTTATCATTGATCAAAATACCATAAGTTGCACATTTTTCCAAACCATCTTTGCGTTTCAACTTTCACCATTCAATTCTATCACGTTTCTACGAACTGTATACCGTCAAAAATTTATGAGGATGACTCAAAAACGACTAATTTCACGTACTCCACATCGTGAATTATGGTTGTAGGTGATGCATAAACAGCAGAAACTGGGGGGGCACTCGAGCAAAGCCAGAGACACTCAAGGAGTTTTGCTTGGAGGTAAGGCAGGTTCCTGTTATTACAGTTAGGAGCGCGTTCCGCCGCAAACTACAGGGCGTAATCCCTTAAGAGCAATAATAAGAATCCTTTGCTGGTAGCTCTTGGATTTCGCGCTAAAACTGCCGTCGCTCTGTACACGGCGGAGGCCATCGGTAGACTTAATTCGGGGGTTGTTCCACGCGTTACGTCGTAATCTCGAGCTTCCTCCGCGACAAGCGGACCCCTTCAAACCATCAAAACGCCCCTCCGTTGCGCCTTCTTTTATTCAAATAAAATGAACCGAGGGCGTGAACCTGATCCAACTTTCTTAGCCACAAAATGCTTTCTGGGGTAACAAAGTGTCATGCAAACAAACGGAGAAAATCTCGCGAAAAAGTGACAAAACACCAAAAATTACGCAAAATTTTTTAATTTCGAGAAAATAAGTCGATTATTTAATGTTCAATAAATTATAGGATGTCCAAAAAGTATTATGAAACCAAATTTAACCAATTTTGTAAAATATTGTTTACATATAACATGTTTAATATATGTTTGTGAATAATATATTTACAGTAGTATAAACAAGGAATCAAAAAACAACATGTAAAATGTACAACTTTACGAAAATTTTTTTGATGAATGTAAAAAGAAATGAAAACAAAAAAAAACTTACAAATTGTAGTTCTAGAAGATTGTCGTAATTATCAAAAGCTTATGAAATTTTTCGAAATTTCTGAAACTCCAAATTTCAAGTGAATTTTTACAATTATGTAACACCTTTGTGCGATTATCTGTTTTCAATTACAAAAAATTTATAATGATATGAAAATCAATTAAATTCAATCAATTATTCATTTCAAGTTTAACCGAACCGTAAAAATTAAGAACAAATATCGTTTTTCAAAGTAATATGATACTTTAGATTATTTTGAAAATTTCTACATTTGTAGCCCGTAAATTGGTAAAACTAGCAAAAATTTTTGAAATTAGCTAATGTACAAAACATTTTTTTTTTCATTACGGAATCGTATGATTTTTGACAGCTTTTTTAACAATTTGGCATTTTCGAAAAATCTAGACCTGCAATCAAATTCATTGTCATTTTTAAATTAAGTTCAATTAGCCACAAAATGCTTTCTGGAGTAACAAAGTGTCATGCAAACAAACGGAAAAAATCTTGCAAAAAACTGATGAAAAAGTAAAAATTACGTAATATTTTTGAATTTCGAGAAGAAAAGTCAATCGGGTATGGTAATGTCCAAAACATAATGTACAAGTTGTAATGTTAAATAAATTACAGGATGTCCAAAAAATGTTATAAAACGAAATTTTCCCAATTTTGGAAAATATCGTTTAAATATAATATAACATGCGTTTGAGATATGTTTGTGAATAATATATTTACAGTAGTATGAACAATAAATAGAAATAAATATGTGAAATGTACAACTTTACGGAAATTTTGAAAATAATGTAACATAATGAAAACAAGGAAAAAAACTTACAAATTGTAGTTTTATAAGATTGTCGTAATTATCAAGAACTCACAAATTTTTTCAAAATTTTTGAAACTCCAAATTTTAACTGAATTTTTACAATTATATAACATTTTTGTGTAAGAATCAATTTTTGATTTCAAAAAACTTCGTAATTATAATTTCTAGTTAAACCAAACTAATAAAATTTATAACAAATAACTATTTTCAAAATAATATTTTATTCTAGATTTTTTAAACTTCAAATATTTCGGACTGCATTCGTATGATGAAACATTTCTAGATTTTTAAAAATGTAGTAGATATATTACATGATTTCTGTAGTTTTTCAGAATTTAAAATTTTTTCACGATGTACAAAACTTACTAACACTGTCTAAAATTCAACAAATTATTCGAATTTTATAGAATTTACGACAATCTGGAGAGTTATCCCAATGATTTTTTATTTTCTTTATATTTTAACAATAATGATCGAAAAAATTAATTAAAATGTGTGTAACGCATAATTATTTTCCGTAATTTTTGAATATTTGAAAGTTTATGAAATTTCTTAAATACTATAGCCCATTTAAAACATTGGCTCTAGTGAATTTTTGCTCTAAGGGTGTCATTTTTTAAGGCGATGATTTTTAATTGATAATATAAATTTAAAGACAACAATATCATTAAACATATTAAATACTGCTTGTCAAGTATTTATTATTTACAACATATTATCTTAAATTGTCGTGATTTGAAACATTTTGAAAATTTTGAAAAATTCCACTCTCAAAAGTTTGTAAGTGTAATTTCTATATTTTAGAAATATAACATTATACTCTATTCCTTTGGAGAACTTGATCCGAATTTCAAGTATTGCCAGAGGTTTTTTAAAATCATACTGAATGTTTCATTACTATGATAATAATATGATGATAATTTTTCAGGTTTAAATGGAACCATTCATTTATTTACTATACATAAATATAGTTTACATTTAAATATAAATAGTTTATTTACTCTTCATTATATTCTAATGTATATTTGGAATTTTTTTTAATTTTCAAAATGATTCTCAATATTCCGTAAAATACATTTACTTATTCTTGTGAATTAGTTATAATTTTCAATATAAAATAATAAAATATGAACGATTTGAAACATTTTTTTGAATTTGAACTATTTTACATGAAAAAGTATTCATGGGTATTTTAAATATTTAAGGAGAATCGTTGAGTTCGTTAACATTTTTTTCATCTAATTTTTTAATAACGGGATCGTATGAGTTTTGACAGTGTTTTTTTACAATTTAGCATTTTTGAAAAATATTGACCCGTAATTAAATTCATCACAATTTTAAATTAAGTTGAAGCAAAAACATTTCAAGCCAAGCATCGTAATTTTTTCGTCAAAATATGCAATTTCAGTAATCACAATACCAAATTTTATTCACAATCCTTCTCATAAAACATTCGAAAAAAATGGCTGACTAAACTCAATTCATACTACTTACGTGGGCGAATTTCTCGATAAATTATCTAAAATCACTCTGCAACATAGATTATATAATATTAAAATTAAATTATTATACTAGAATAAGTAGTTTTCATGTGTCACTGTGTTGAAGTGAATAAATTAAATACTTTACAAAGAAATGACTTAAAAGTATACTTTTCAGCGTAAAAGACATTCAAAAATAACCATGACTTAACAGAACTTTTGTGACCCAAAAACTCAATATATTTTTTTTTAATTTTTTAATAAATAATCTACTTCTTCGCAAAATTAAGCTATTCATTCGCACTATGCTTTACCCTTTGACACGACGATAACAAGAAACGTAACGAACGATACTTGAATGACCTCTTTGACTCGGCGACGCCCCGAACGAGCGGGTTACACGAAATCTCGTTTCATCCTCGAAACAAAGGCTGAGGTGCCGCTCTCTTACAGCCCGCCTTGACTCGGCCGTAATTTGCACACAAAGTACCATAGAGAGGCTCAAGACATACATGTTTATGTGTATGTATGTATTGTCTATATGGATGCATGCCCTGCCCGGAGGCATTATGCTAACGTCCCATGCATAAGAGTCATAATGGTCTACTTCATGGACGAATATGCAAACGTATACATGGGAATGCGTTTCCGGTTTCACGCGGGGATGGATCCGTGGGAAGGGAAATTTCAGGGGAAATTCATTTACAAAAGTTTGTAAGGGTATTTCGAATATTTTTGGAATGTTACATAAGACTTTCTTTATTTTGAGAACTTGGTCCGAGTTTCAAGTATTGTTAGGAGTTTTTTGAATGGTTTTTTATTTGGTATGACTATTTAGGGTAAAATGCTGATTTTAAGAAAAAGTTGGAAAATTTCGTTAAATATGTTAAATAGAACTAGTACATGATTTTCCATTTTTTATATGAAACTTTTATCTGTTGATTAATTTAATGATTTGAAACATTTCTCAAATTTTAGATAATTTCAGTCTTGAAAGTTTGGGAGAGTATTGGGAATGTTTTGGAAATATTATATTATCCTTAATTTGTTTCGAAGACTTCGTCCAATTTTCAATGACTATGTGAAATAAAAAAAGCTGATTTCTAGAAACGGTTGGAAAATACTTCAAATATATTTAACGATACTTGTAAGTGATTTTTTATTTTAAATTTAAAACCTTTTTTAAGTAATTGAAAATATCATTTATTATTTATTCAAATAATTTGAAATAATTCAAGTTTTATTTACATGCTTCGAGACATTTATCAAATTTTCGACAATTTTACTCACGAAAGATTAAAAGGATACTTTGAATATTTCGGAAATATTAAATAATTTTTTATTTTGTCGCAGAACTTCATTCAATTTCAAGTATTGTTAAAAGTTGTTTAAATTATTTTTCATTTTTTATGACGATTGAAATTAAAATTTTTATCTCGAAAAATGTTGATTGTTGAATTTAGTAAGTCATACATTTTTTGTTGATTCAAAATTTTTGAATGTTAGTGCTTCGAAACATTTTCGAATTTTAAACATTTTGAATCATAAAAGTTTCTGAGTGTATATCGAATTATTTGGTAATATTATATTATTCTATTTTTATTTCGAGAACTTCATCCACATTTTAAGTATTGCAAAAAGTTTTTTAAATAATTCCTTATTTTTCATAATTATTTAGAATAAAATGCTAACTTTAGAAATATTGTAAACATTTCGTCAAAGATAATAAATATTTTTTGTCAAGTATTTATTATTCACAATACATTGTCATTAAATAACAATGAACTGAAACATTTTGCCAATTTGAACAATTCCACTCTTAAAAGTTTGTTAGAATGTTTTTAATATTTTGGAAATATTACATTATCCTTCATTTATTTCAAGAGTTTGTTCGAAATTTCGAGTAGTGTTAGAAATTTTGCAACTAATTCTTAATTTTTCATGGTTATTTGGAATAAGATGCAAATTAAAAAAAAAATTCGAAAACATCGTCTAACGCAATAATCAACACTTTGCGATGATTTTTATTTTCGATATCAAATCTTAAAATATCAATTATTTTCAAAATTTTTCTAATTTAAACAATATCACTTTTAAAAGTTTTTAAAGGTATTTTGAATATTCTGGAAATATTACATTATCTTTAATTAATTTTGGAAACTTAATACAAATTACAAGTATTGTCAGAGATTTTTTGAATTTTTCTTCATTTTTCATTACTATTTGGCATCTTTTTTGAATTTCAAAAAAAGTCTGATAATTTGTATAACATATAAAATTATTCTAGTGAAATACTTATAATTTTCAATATAAAATAATAAAATATCATCGATGTGAAACATTTTTCAAATTTTGGACAATTCCACTTCAAAAAGTTTTTAAGTGTATTTAATATATTTTCAGAAATCCTTGAGTTCGTTAACATTTTTGAAGTTCTATTTACTACTAACAGTATCGTACGAGTTTTGATAGTGTTTTTGACAATTTTAGTATTTTTTCAAAAAATATCAACTCGTTATTACACTAATTAAAAGTTCTAAATTGAAATAAATCAAAAGAATTGAAGCTAAACATTGCAATTATTTCGTCAAAATATGCAATTTCAGAATCCACAATACGATATTTTATTCACAGTTCTTCTAATAATTCATCCAAAAAAATTGGCTGACCAAACCTAACTTATACTACTGATTTGGGCGAAGTTCTCCATAGAGAATCTAAAATCACTCTGCCACAAAATTTTTTACTCACTTAGGTTCAACTTGAAACGTTCAATTATGATTCAACTCAACAAAATTAATGAAAAATTACTTGTTTATTCTCGCCTCTTTATCGTCACTCACGAATGTGCCACTGACAATTCGTAGAGGTACCTCGCGTACTCTCATTATGATTCGAACGAGTCGTGACGGCGGGAGACGCGAACCTTCCTCGTCTGCGTAGCTCGTAACGCCGTTCCAGCGGAAAACAAGACATTTATAAACACCCACCGCGAGATTAGATTTGTTAAGATAATGGGGCGCGCGAGTAAGCGCCTCTTCTCACCGCATCGCGGTGCTCGCAGCCGCTACCAATTTAATTCTGAATGTGACCCTAGAAGACCTGCCACTTCTCGATGTACACACAGAAAAAAAAACATTTGCTCTTCAGCAAAAAAATGAGGTTATTCATTACAAATTGACAAAAGAAATTTTTTGAAGTAGTAACTTTTTTTTACCTTAACAAATACTTTTTGATGCCAAAGCACAATTATTATGCAATGGATTTTTATGCATGACAATTGTGCTTTGATAGGAAAAAAGATTTATTTTCAAATTTACCACCTTACCAATTTTGAAACTAGATTATAACTCTGCTGAAAAATACAGTCGGTCGTCATCGGCTGGAACAAATTCCCCCGTTAAAAACCGAAATCCGTCATAATCGCTTTTTCACCAACATTTAATTTGAAAAGTGCCAAGTTCGGGATAAAAATTCCGTAGGGGAAAATAAATATTTAGCTCAAATTAGTTAAGGCAGAAGGAAATAATTCATGGAATGCAAAGGGTGAACTTTTCCTCATCCCTTGCCGATTGTGCCGGGTCGAGAGGGTGGAAAAATACAGCGAGAACGCCTGTTTATCTTGAGATTTGTAGTCGCCTGTGCTCGATATTTATTAGCTTAACGTGTAGGGAGCCACGGCCTGACGGACCGTTAAATTTTATTACGTTTTTTTTCTTTCTCCCGGTGACGCGACTTTACGAACGTGTGGAACGGGCGAATCCGTTTAACGTGAGACGCCGAATTCCTTCCCCGTTCGCTACATTCTCAATACTAAAACCGCGACATGTTATAACGGCGGACCGTAATCCAAGTGACGTGTAGCGGAGGAAGACGAGGACTTTAGTCTATTTAAGGGGAGACAAACGTTGGGAAATTCAATAAAGTTTCATGGGGAAAACGGTATTGTCGCCTCAATCATGTAAGCGGTGGGGTTTTCGATTTTATATGATTATGCACTGAGAAAAAAACCCTAGTAATTTGTACTATAAATATTGGAAAATGTGCATTATTATTTCAATATTCATTTATTATGGTTATTCACTGAAATAATAGTATATTGTGCGACTAGTTGGAGAAGGAGAACATTCCACGAGCGTGGAGTTTGCCGCGCGAGCGTAGCGAGAGCGGTAAACACGCGAGTGG
>JAPYZL010056659.1:0-13518 GCA_030522825.1 Platygaster orseoliae | reverse complement strand
CGCTCTTGAAAGGAACTATGTTGAATAATAAAAACGAATTTTGACAAAAAAATGTGTTTTTCTTTGTTAGACCGGGGACTTATCAGCCAACCTGTTATATATACTAGTGGAACCCGTCCGCTACGCGGACGCTACGCAGTAGTAAGTAATTTGTTATTTTCTATATTATGTCGAGATTGATAATGTTTTTCCAATTGAGAGTTTTTGCATAAGGTGAAAGAGAGGGTGAAAGTGAAGAACAAAATATCCTGAGACAAAGTAAGCAATTACAACATAGTGCGAAATTAATTTTTAGTCATTAAATCATAAAAATGTTGTCGAAATGACAGTTCAAAGAATAGAATGACTAAAAAATGTGAGGAAATTTAAAGTTGTGCCTCTTCAATGGAAGAACGTCTATTTTTAAATCGAAGAACAATCATTGTCTCAAATAAATTTATTCGTACAATGTTGATACATGAGAATCATTTCTATCATTAAAAATACCTAAATATAAGATTGAACATAATGTCAATAAAAGAAACATTGTAAAAAAAATATCACATTTATCAAATTCAGATTAATTTTTAATATTAATCATATATAAAACTGTTTAGGTATAACTTTTGTGAATGATTTAGAAAATTTCATTGTAAACATAATTTTTTGTTGCGAAGTTTCCTTTATCGATTATTCAATTTATTAGTGACTGCTCCAAAAATTCACGAAATTATAAAAAAGATTGTCAAATAATTTAAAAAAAGTTTACGTTCGATTCCAAAGAACTATGTACTGTAATTCTTAGATTCTTACAAATACTGACTTCGAACAGTTTTGTGAGAAATGGCGATGAGTTGATAGAGGGCAACCTAAGCACAATAAAATTATCAACTTACAGTTAACGATTGTGTGATTTTTGATATTAAAAGACTTCAACCTTTTAATTTAAAAAATTATTCACAACAAAATTTAATCGAAAATAAAGATTAGAGAAAGATTGGAGAGATTAGAGAGAAAATGCAGTGCGTAGGTGAAATGCCACCCACACACAATCCTCAAAAAAAATTAGATCAGCACATATTTAGATTCATAGCTTCCATTGAAGAAGAATTTAAAAAAATTTCGAAATAATAAATGAGTGATTAGAGCAAGATAACAAAGCAATGCGTAGGTTGAGAACTATGAAGAACCGACCACTAATAATTTCAACTAATAGTTAGGGGCTGTCAATAAATTACGTAATGCAATTTTTGGTATTTTTTGACCACCCCTCCAGCCCATGACGGAGCGTGAAATGATTAATGGATAACACGAAATATATAAGATCATTTGTGGCATATACAAACTTCTTGGGTTTGGAGGCAAAAATTCAAACTGAGTGAAAGGTATTATACACAATAGTGATGCGTGGGTAGAGAGTCAACCACGAACACCCCTGAAAAAAAAGTTCTATCTGGACATCTTCAGACTCGTGGATTTCCATTAATAAAAATTTTTTGAAGTGAAACTTCTCATGGCGCGCTGGGAGTGAAAACGGTGTAACGATTTCGTACCACTACATTAAGCGTAAGCCTTAGCCGTAAGCTTAAGCGTAACGATGCGCGCGCAGCATTAGAGGTTCCGGAACGCTGTAGAAAGAGAGTGTGGAAGAGAGCGACGAAGGATATGCCGAGATAATTTTCAACCGAGCTATCATTGACGTTTTGAAATGTTTTGGTTCATTTTGATATCGCAAAATATTTCACCACCGCGATCAGTGCGGTGAAATTAAATCATAGAGGTTTTGTTTTGTAGTAGGATGCGAATCTAGGGCAAATTATTCACAACGAAACTTGTTTCGTTTTCCTCAAAAAGTAAACATTTTCTTCCTATACGTCCCTAATCTTCTTTCACAAGAGACTTCATTTTGAAACGTTTATTTTGAATCATTTATTTTATCAGGAAGAGGATTTACTCACCTGGAAAACGGCTGTGAGAGAAAAATGTAAGTCTGGAGTGGAAAATAGGAAAATCCTCTATATCTGCGATTTAAGTCTTTGTGAATTACAATTTTGAAAATCGCAGTTCGTAATTTCAAAAACGCAATATCAGCAACATGAGAGACGGAGGGTATTACTCCCAAATGCCATTTCGTCTATTTTTCCTGGAGCTGATGTAAATGTCTTATTTACATTTTACGAAAAAAATAAATCAAATATTTTTCGGTATGGCAACTTACGTGGCAAAAAAACTTGGAGTGAGTTTAGAAACTTACGAGGGAAGGGAAACTTCTCACGGTGAATAAAAAAGAAAAAAACATAATCCAATAAAACAATAGATTGAAGTGATAAAAAGAACAGAAGAAAAACTTGTAGTGAGTTTAAAAACTCACGAGGGAAGTGAAACTTCTCACGGCGAATGAAAAAGAAAAAACATAAGCCAATAGAACAATAGATTGACGCGATAAAAAGAACAAAAAAACAATCAAACAAGATCAATGACATTCAAAATTATTAAAACAACGTCAGAACTTGAGTGAAGTTTTGAAATTCAAAATTTTACGACGAAGTTTCACTTCTCTTACTGCACAGGCTTAATTTTTTTTAATAAAAATCAGATAAGAAAATCAAAGATAGATTGCAATGCGTGGGTGGAGAGCTATTAACGCACAGACCTCAACTGATTTTCGAATCAGAAATAATTTTCCTGTATATTAAATTCAATTTAAACAAAAAAAAATTGAAATCGAACAAACAGTTTTGTGAAAAATGGGGATGCGTGGGTGGAGGGCCACCCACGCATAATCTCGGAAGAAAAATTTTGACTTGCACATTTTCAGACTCGTAGCTTTCTATTAAAAAAAATTATGAAAATCGGTTGAACAGTTTAAGAGGAGATGTGTTTACAAAATTCCGATTAGCGTAATAAAGATATAGAAGATAGAATATAGGGGAGACTGGGGCAAAATGCGTAATTTTTCATAATATTAAATTTTTGAGGCAGCATAAGGGCTAAGAGGATCTGCAAATGACACTATATTGTAGCCTACATATGTGGCTACAATTTAGTTTCAGGCAACTTTTCAGGCAACCCACGCTGGGGCAAAATGCGCAACCGGTGGGGCAAAATGCGCAATTCCGGAAATCGCGATTTTCATGAGGATTGCTGAAAAATTGTGGGAAACACTAAATAAATGATAGTTTTTATTTGTTAAGAACAAAAATTTTGTAAGTAGCGATTGAGTGTCCGTCGAGCGACAGAAAAGCGTTTCGACGCGCAATTCGCAGACATCCCCTCACGGACAGCCTTGCATGCTTCGAATACTTTTCCACCATCAACCTGCTCTGTTTTGCGAACATAAACGCGAACCATGATGAAAAAAATGTTAAAAAAAATAAACAAATTCAGAACAAGTTCGTTATTTCACAAAAGTTGAAAAAAGATCGTCAAACTTTAAAATTTGATTTCAAAAAAAAGGTGTTGAAAAAAAGAGGCCTTTTACAAGTTGGGAAACTTAAACTCTACCCATATCATATTAAAGTTTTGCTGTTCAAAATTGACACCACCTTTTTTTTGCTCAGCACCCTCATCACATTTTTCAAGAAAATGTTTATGGCCCCGGGGCACTGCCCCAGCCTCGATACGACCCTGGATTTAGAAACAATTTGACGAAAAAAAAAATAGAAAACAAAAAAAAAGTGAAGGTAATAGCATAACATGACCAAACACAGCGAAAAAATACAAAACAAGCACTGCGCATTTTGTCCCACTCAAAACTGCGCATTTTGCCCCATGGCTACATTTCCGGCTTATCATCGTGTGATTCGAAAACGAGTCAAAATTTTGCCAAACCGATCACGTTTTCATCTCTCTCACACCTGAATTACTACAGAAACTCACCTACCATCAATTCTGATGAAAAAAATGAAGCAAAAGTTAAAGTGTTCTTTCAGACAAATATTTACAACACTGTGGCAAAAACACACTTTGTATTTTAACCAAAAAAATCAACGAACAAACAAGACGCAATTACTGACGTTTGATACTCGACATTAGAGCCATATATAAAAAAAAATTTCAAGTCTTCAGTGATTACCGTTCTGATGGTAATGCAAAGTGAACATTTCGTGAACTGCATATTTTGCCACAGTCTCCCCTATGTATTATAAAAGTAATACTTAAAAAGGGTTTAGTCCAATTTTAACCGTTCCGCCCCCTAAAGCGCTTCCAAACAATTAATAAAAATTCCTGAACTTTTTCAGATTTTTAATCGAACGTTAACTCGTGCCGCCAGAGCCCTACTTTTTCCATTTAAATAACATGGGATTATTTCCCTATCACAGTCTATAATTTTTTTTGAACACAAAAGACGGCCTAAAAATTAGCTTGAGATGTTAAATTGTTCCTTAGTGTTGCTGTAAGCTGTAAAAAAAATATAACAGTATAATATCAACGTTCATCATGTAAGCTGCAACGAGTAAATACGGGTTATAATCGTAATAGTGATATTTCTTGATAATTACTAGTTTCTCGCCGAAGATTTGGCAACGTTTCTTATTTTACGTCAAATTAGTTTTTTTTTTGTATTATTGCACTATCGAAAAAATCCATTTGGAATTCCACGTGGATTTCACGTGGAATTCCAATTGGTAAATTAGGTTGGCTTTTCTAAATGGAAATACTTTTGGAAATCCAAGTGGACTGCAATAGCATGAATGAAACGTAGTTTTTTTTGGTATGTAGTAAGGGTTCGAAAGAGGATCGAAAAAAAAGCTGAGAACGCAAGATTCGATCCCGATCCCAGTAAGATGGGATCGCGTTGAAATTTCTAAGTCGATCCTATCCCTAGAGGGGATGTGAAAAATTATGCAAAAAATTTAAAAACATAAAATTCTTTCGAGAATTTCTCCTAGATGACTGACAATTGTAAAAAATAGCTCTTATTTTTTTCACTTTCCTAATTTTTCATAAAATATGAACAATAAATACGGCAATGACAGCTGTAAGTTCGCGATGTGAATTTAGTCTCGAAGTCGACGTATAAAAAATTTGTCAGCGAATTAAAATCGCGTTATGTAAATCGAAATAACAGCTAAAACCGAAAAAAAAAGCTGAATGTGATAAACCATACAATATCATAAAAAATTTCCAGATTTTATGATCAGTAATGGACAGTCACAACGGTTGTGTTTTGGCCGATTTAGAAATTTCGAAGAGATCCCATCCCAGGATCGACTCCCGACATTGCAAGCGATCCCCTTCCAGGATGTAATCGCCTTGGAAATTTCCGCACGATCCAATCTTACTGTGATCAGGATCGAATCTTGCGTTCTCAGCTCTTTTTTCGATCCCCTCTCAAACCCTGGTACATACCAAAAGAATAACTACGTTTTATTCATGCTATTGCAGTCCGCTTGGATTTCCAAAAGGATTTTCATTTGGAAAAGCCAACCCAATTGGAATTCCACGTGGAACCCACGTGGAATTCCAAATGGATTTTTTCGACAGGGTGAATAATCCAAAGTATAAAGGATCGGTTTATGATGATTAACAAATCTTCGTAACATATTATCACGATTATTTACGATACATTAGCGAAATTCAATAAATCAGAAATTTTTTGTATATTCAATTTAAAACTAAAATGAAAAACTCAAACATTTGAGATCGTTATTTATTCATGTAAATATGGTTAATAATCATTTTGTTTAAAAACAACTTCATGTTATTGATAATTGATTTCTAAGATTACGATGCAAATAGCCGATTTATTGCGACATTTTTTATTCTTATTTCGTAGTCTATTCCAAGATTATACAGATTGATATTCTGTGGTATATCGAATATAAGTTTCTAAAAGGTTAAAAAAAGTATTGTCATTCAGATTATCAACCTAATGAAATGAAGCGCTGTAGTTTTTTTTGTTTTTGTTTTTTTTTTTATAATAATCAATTTTTATTTTTATTTTAAAAAATTTCGCTAATTTTTTGTAAATAATCGTGAATTTTTTATATGAAGATTTGTAAATCATCATAAACTAATCCGCTATAATAAAAACAATTGCTATTACGGTTATCAACTGTACTTGCTTGTTGCAGCCTACATGATGTACTTTGGTATTAGACTAATATATTTTTTTTTCTTACAGCAACACTAACGAACAATTTAACGTTTTAAACATATTTTTAGGCCATCTTTTGTGTTCAAAAAAAATTATAGACTGTGATGGAGACAAAATTCCATGTTATTTTAATTTGAAAAAATAGGGCTCTGGTAGCACGGGTTAACGTTCGATTAAAAATCTGAAAAAATTCAGGGATTTTTTTTTTGAATATTTAGAACTACTTCAGCGGGCGGCACGGTTAAAATTCGACTAAACTCATTTGAAGGACCACCCTAGTGTGTGTGCGTGCGTGTGCGTGTGTGCGTGCGCGCGTGTGTGTGGGTGTGTGAGTGTGCGTGCGTGTGTGTGGGTGTGTGAGTGCGCGCGCGTGTGTGCGTACGTGCGTGTGTGCGTGCGTGTGTGTGTGTGTACAAGGTGTCTCAGAACCGACGTGCAATATTTTAAGGAATTTTTATTCAGATTTTTCTACCATAAACCGAAAAGTATGCTTCCACTTTTCACAAAACTCAAAATTGGTCGAGATATTCGAGTTCGAAATTTAACTAATAAATGCCTTTTTATGAGAAGTGGGGATAGAAATCACGGACCAAAATTCTCTTTAATTTTCTTCATATTTTTTCGCATCGAAAAGTTTTTCGTCGTTTTTTTAAAACATAAAATCAAAAAAGATATTAGAGTTAGAAGTTTCAACTAATCAGATTTCTCAGATTTCAAACTCGAAAATCTTTTTTGATTTTGTGTTTTGCAAAAAGTGGCAAAGGACTTTTCGACGCGAAAAAATATGAAGAAAATTTAGGTTAATTTTGGTCCGTGGTTTCTATTCCTACTCCTCGGAAAAGCGGATTTATTATTTGAATTTCAAACTCGAATATCTCGGCCAATTTTGAGTTTTGTAAAAAGTGGAAGAGGACTTTTCGGTTTAGAAAAGTCTGAATAAAAATTGGTTAAAATATTGCTCGTCAGTTCTGGGACACCCTGTAAATATATGTATATAATTTCCTTTTTGAAAAGATTAATAATGTCTAGAGTTGTCATTTTCAAACCGAATGTTGTTATCTTCTTGGGAAAGGCAGGTAGGTTTCAAATCAATTCTATTGCTGTGCCACTGGAGGTAGGAAAGAGGGGAAGGGGCAGTTAAAAAAATACAAAAATTTCTTTTCGTTATTAATGAGTAGTTCTCAATTCCTCTATGAGTACATCTCTATATTTTTAACATCCCTTATAACGTCACTTTTCCGTCCTAGGACCAAAAAACCAACTTTTTAATCTGGGCAAGGAACAAAAGTGACTTTTTAAGTTATGTCACGCATTGTGTGGTACTTCTCAAAGGTATCTTTGCTAACTTTTTGACCTTTTGTAAGCCTCGAACACGATTTCCTCGCTTTCGGCTTGAGAATTCGCTTCGTCTCGCAAGCGTCCTTGGACGGCAATATACCTCCGTGCGGCAAACTACATATGTACATACCATTGTAAACTTTTTGATCAATGGACCATTCAACTTCATCATTTTGCAGAGAACTCGTTTACATTTATTTTTTTTGTATATGATAATTATGTAGACTATAACATATTATCATAGTATACAAGTAAACGAGTATCCGGACACTTTCACGAATCGTCTTTCACAAACGGACATTTTCACGAATGGCCTTTTTTACGAAAACCCCTTTTCACGAAAGACATTTTCACGACATCGATTTTCACGAGACTATTTTCACGAATGACCTTTTTCACGAAAGGTTTTTTTCACGAAAAGACATTTTCCTGACATCGATTTGCACAAAATTATTTTTTCTTTTAAAGTCTTTTCAAGTCTTTTTTTTCGAGCCTTTTTCGAAAGATTTGAAAGGGGAAAAAAGACGATCACTTTAAAATTGTAATTGTCAAACAATCCTTGACATTTTGTTCAAAATTTTTTCCAAATTTCAAGAATTCCAAAAAGAGCAAGCTGATACAAAAATTCAGATCCAAGAGTTTCACTTGGGAAGGAACGTGAAGGCAGTCCCAAAGAACATATGGTTCAAGCTTCAGAAGAAGATAAAAACTATTGTAGCAAATTATGAAACTTATAGAGAAGAAGATAACGTTTTGGAATACTTGCGATTGCTTGTATGCAATATTACATTGTAAATTTTTGATGAAATTACAATCATTTTGATGATTTTACATACATATTTTTATAATAAATAAACTAAAATTATACTTTTTCAAAATAAACTAACTGAACTAAATAAAATTGGGTTTTTTTTGACTTGTGTAAAAAAAATTTTAGTAAACATGGCTTTCGTGAAAACGGCGTTCGTGAAAATAGCTTTCGTGAAAATGGGTTTTCGTGAAAATGGTAATTCGTGAAAGTGACCATTCGTGACAGCGGATTAGTGAAAATGACCGGGAATCAAGTAAACGACAACATGAGCACTTGACAAATATTGAAAAAATATTGATAATAATTTAAAGCTATAAGAAATAACATAAAAAATGATATAATTCAATAAAATTTTATTGAAGCACGAATTCGTAGGACACACGAATTCATCATTCTTGATTCAATATTTGAATTTTTTTTCATTACTGTGCCTTCAAGAGCATTCCTATGTCGATTTGTCAATAAGGTTATTTTTTTAACCTTTAAAAAATAAGGTTATTTTACTGTTTTTTGTATATCATTATTTTGAGATAATTTTTTTTCGTAAAAAATGACCGCAGCGCCAAAATAGAAACTCAAATACGCCTAAAAAACAAAACAAAATATGTTTTTTGTTTTAAATTACACTTCCAAAATGAAAATTTCACTTACCATTACAATGTTAAAATAAGTTATCGTTTTAAAAGTCCAATTCAAAATCAATAACGATTTTTTTTTGTTTTTTAGGTGCGTTTCAATATCTATTTTGGCGCTGAGGTCAGTTTTTAAAAAATAATTTATCAGAAAATTATTTAAAGCGAAAAACAGTAAAAACCGATACCTTATCAACAAATCGACATCGGAATTCTCTAAACTGATAACAGATAATAGAGACATAGGGTCAAAAAATTAAGCAAGAGGTAAGGTAAAATAACGAATCGTCAAAATGATGCCAATTTGTCAGTGATCTACTTTGAAGATCATTTCCCGTAATTACGAAAGGAGAACTACAAAACTGGACGAAAACGCTATAAAACGTGCTCTGAAAGGAATTCGAAATAATGCTATTCAAAGAGAGAAATGACTAATTACACAGACGCCATGTTCTTTTGTTTTTGTCGTAATTTGTAGGACGTTAACCACAAAAACCATTTTCATAACAATTCGTCAAATCATTTGAGCTGCAAAAGAAGTTTTTAAAAAGAAGATTTTACCCTACCTGCACTGGAAAAAAGATACCAGACTGTGTACTTAGAAACAATTTTTTCATCCGAGCTAACTGAATAATGTCAATACCGTACACATTGCGATGGATATCGTAATAATTGAGGGTGTCCGTGCAAGAACCGCCGGAGCGCGTGGCCAGTAGGCAGAGGTGGGGGAGTTGACGCCCGAAGAACGATCAAAAGAGAGAGCGGATTAAACTGCAACGCAACAATAAACTCGTCGTTTTTCAGTAAATAATGATTGAATCAAGTTTAATTTTGCGTAAAAATGTTATCCGGACTTTAGCGCTTCTAACGAATATACGTAATTTGAGGTTTTTATTTTATTTGTCCCAGAATGAACGATGCACGAGTTTTATGTTCGAAAATTGATTTTTTACTAATGAGTTGGTCTAAACGACCAATGTTGTTTAATTAAATGTTAAACGATCAATGTTGTTAAACAACATTAGTCGTTTGAACCAATTCATTAGTGAAAAATCAATTTTCGAACATAAAACTCGTGCATCGTTCATTCTGGGATGAAAGAAAATAAAAACCTCAAATTATGTATATTCGTTAGAAGCGCTAAAGTCTGGAGAATATTTTTACACAAAATTAAACTCGATTCAATCATCATTTACTGAAAAACGACGAGTTTATTGTTGCGTTGCAGTTTAATCCGCTCTTCTTTTTGATTGTTCTTCGCGCGTCAATTCCCCCAGCTCTGCCTACAGGCCGCGCGCTCCAGCGGTTCTTGCACGGACACCCTCAATTACTGTCAATTACTGTATTCACAGTACGCAGTCAGCTTATTACAGAATTTTTTTTCTCTTTAACCAGTAGGATATTAGTTACTCAGTGTGATGGAGTTGAATAAAGTTTTGAAATTTTTTCAAGTAGCTGCTCTTAATAGCGATTGCAGATTGTATTGAAATTTGTTGAATTAATTTTGTAGCCATCAATTATTACCTGTAAGAATATGTTAAATTTGATATTACTGGAAACCCGTGTTCCAGAGAAAACTGAGCACAAAAGTGGTGATTTTATCTTATCTTGCATTATTTTTTCTAGTTATACAGACAATTTTCAACTTTCTGAAAATACCTGGTTGAGCGCGAAGTTGCGAACGAGCTTGCGGGTGACGGTGCATGGTGTCCTACCGCCTCGGGCCATGAAGCCGGGATTGACGGGAAGGCCAGTTTCGGGGTTGACGGGCTCGATCTCGAGGTGCCTGAGATACGTCAAGTCGTCGCCGGTACCGCTGTTATTGTTATCTTGCTCGACTTCGTTTGTCTTTAAAGCCGCGGAGTCTGGACGTGCTCGCACTGGCGGCGACGTCGGCGCTGTCGCCGAAATGCAGCCCCCGTAATCTTGCGTCCCCGTCATCGCGCTGTACCGGCTGCTCGTGTTCCGACTCACCGATCCAGCTTCTAGTGGGTGCCATGTCGCTTCCTATCAATAATCATGAAATTTTTCTATTTTAACTGTGGCCTTGCTTCCATTATTCACGTTCCCCAAATAATATTTGTCGTTTGAGTGATATTACTACGACTTTTTCAGGATTTTCTCTGGATTTTGATGGGAATTTTATGTTTTTTTTTTTTTGTTTACTTCGAGGTTTTACGGTTTTTTTTACAGAAAGGAAGTGAATTCTTAAACATTATTTTTTTAGTTTTGTTTGCTATTTACTCCAAATTCAGGTTTACTCTGCATTGTACTTGCAAGTTTTTTCTCAAACTTAAAAATTACTGATATCGAAGGAATTCTCTTCAGTTACACTTTCCGTGTTTCTTAGTTTAACCTTTAAATTTCTGGGGAAGTATGGCATTGTCGATGGTTACGTCTGGAGTCGACGATTTTTTTCTAAATTTACAAAGTCGGATCTGATGCAACATTTTGAATTTAAAAAACTTTTTAGGTTTTTCGTTAAAATTGCTCTAAATCTTAAACTTTCTTCTGAGGTTTTTAAGGAATTTCTATTAATTTTAGGTATTTCTGGAAGAAAGTTTCAATAAGTATAGTATCCAAGTTCAGAGTAACTATTTTTTGAAGGTCGCCCAATTTTTTTTCATGTTTTCTATGATTTATTATTGAAAGCTATCTTGAAATATAAAAAATCGTTTCTGAATTCACAGTTAACTATGAAATTTTCATAAAGATACGTAAAATTTTCAGATTATCCTAAACTTTCATTTTTGTTAGGTTGAAATTGTCTGAAAGTCTAAGGAACACTGAATATATTTAAGTTTTACTCAAACATCAAGGTAGCTCTCATTTTTTAGGGCCCTTCACACAATTCAAGTTATACTTTGTATCTCTTTTATCTTACAAACTAATTTTATTAGTGTAATTTGATCCAACTAAACTTCGGTTGGAATTACAAGATCCAGCTGGAATTCGTACGTCGCTTAATAAATAAAAAATGAAAAAGAATAAACGAGCGCGTAAGATGCAACGAAATGAGGCGCGCGCTCAACGAAACGGCCAGTGGAGTATATACTGCAATTATTTTTTCCGTCTCTATCTAACTCGCGCAGCGTAACAGGGCCTTCTCTCTTTCACCAATGGCCCGTCTAGGATCTCGCGAATTTTCGCTGAGAAAAAAAACTCTCCTCTATGGGTAGTATTATAATTATTTTCCCTAAGTTGTTTGCCATGGCAGCCATGTCAATGTATGTGAGATTGATTTTGTTGGCAGCAGTATCGGTGCAGTGCACATTTATTAATATTTAACATGGCGTATATCACGATGATAAACGTCATGACCAACAATGGTTATTTTGCATTGTGATGTGTTATGATGACATTTCGTGTTCATGAGGTCTGCAAAGTAAAATACGGCAATCTTTTTTAACTTCGCTTTGGAAATTACACTAAATGTAGAATATATCATGAAAATTCCTTACTGATCAGTATCTTATGGTTTTTATTTATAAATATCAGTATATATCAGGAGGTTGTCGTAAATTGCTTCAGTACAGCGTATTCAAATATTCAATCATGTTGATTAGTATTCAGTATACAGTCAAGAATGTTGATGAAAAGAATCCATATCAAAAAATTTTTTGATGGAGTATAGAATGTTTTTTATTTTCTTTTTTTTTTTTTGTATTTTACAGACTGGACAAATTAGTTTCTACATGCATTATTGTTTATATACAGGTCTTGTGAGAAAATAACATTTTGCTCTATGAATTGTGCTCCTGGATTCCATAACCGCCTCCGACGCGTGACCTCTCGCTGCCTAGTAGGCAAGGGAGGGGATGCTAAAAGTGTTTCCGCCGGCGCTCGGTGAAATTTCAATTCGAAGCGAAATTTTTAAATCGCCAGATCTCCGTCAAAAATTGACGGATTTCAAAAATTTTTGGCGGAAAATATTCGTGAGTTTTTAGCGCTACTGACAAGTCAGAATAAATAGTGTATTATTTGAAAATTCGTTCGCGTAACACCCACAAAGTTTATGTTACTTTTATTAGAAAAACGATGTTAAAAAAAGTACAATAAATTGAAAATAATTTTTTTACTCGTTTCTGATACATACATGAATAACACTTCAACAAAAGCAGGTAAAAAGAGATGCAGAGATGAACTTTTTACCGCAAGCTTATCTCTGCATTATACGTTAGAACACATTTAAATAGCGTAGAACAAGTTTAAACAAATAAATAATGTATTCATCACGAGAAACATAATTGTGCAACAAAATTTACTTTTTTAATATGAAAGATTTCATTGAATTCTTTTTCACAATTTTTGTTCAGTGATATTATAGCATGCAAGTTTTCTGCGTTGATAATAATTATTTTTGCGTCTACAACAAAGATTGTCGAATATTTCAATTTTTATGAATTGCATTGAAATTATATACTTTTCTTATATGTTGTCGTATTATGAATTCATTTTGGATGGGGATCATTACATTGTAAATAACAGTAAAACATCAAAGTTTAAGTATATATTGAATTAGATACATGTTTTATTTACATCATATAGAGTACTCATAATAATCTTACAACTTTTCATTATTACGAATCACGGTAACACCTATATTCTTTAATCATAGAATATGTAATCAAACCGCAAAAAATCTTCCCAAAACTAAG
>JAPYZL010056625.1:0-23603 GCA_030522825.1 Platygaster orseoliae | reverse complement strand
AAAAAAAAAAAAAAAAAATGTGCGACTTTAATCTCTAAAAATCGTATAATTCCAAAACCCCGAAATTCAATAAATTCAAAGATGACCTTTAATTCTTTAAAAAAAGGATAAATTTTCCTTGAGTTTTAATCTCTATGTCTCTAAAAAATCGAGAAACTAAAATTATAATAAAAAAAAAATGTGCGACTTCGAACCCCAAAAATTCGAATAATTTCAAAATCCCGGAATTCAATAAATTCAAATATGACCTTAAATTCTTTCTGCCTCTAGAGAAGAATAAATTTTCCTTGAGTTTTAATTTTTATGGCTCCAAAAAATCAAGAAATGATGCAAATCATAATAAAAAAAAAAAAAAAAAAAATGTGCGATTTCGAACCCCCCAAATTATATAATAATTCCAAAACCCCGAAATTCAATAAATTCTAAAATGAGCTCAAATTCTTTATGCCTCCAAAAAAGAACAAATTTTCCTTGAGGTGAGTAAAAAACCATGCCATTATTCAGCAAAACTGACTTTATTTCGTCCAACTATACTTCTAAATCCGCCTAAATTTGTTTCAACTCGGATTTAATCAGCTAGTAAATAACATTTATTGAGAAATTAGTAACCAGCACCAAAAATATACAAGTACCCATGCTCGGTTCGATAAGCAGGTCATTCGTTTTTGTCGTACACTTTAATATAATGCGCAAACATATTCCAAAACCGGGACTTGATTTGCGTCGGCTACTGTAATCATTCCTCTTCTCAACCTACTAAATCTATACCATCTTATCGCCTAAATATAGACATCACGAGGACATCGTACTTTCTTAAAATCTAAAGACTAGAGTTGACTCAAAGTTGCAATGCTTCTGCAACCTTTAAATGCGAAAATCATGACTAACGAAATGAAGCTTACGAGTTTACGATCTTGTATACATTTTTACACAGGCAAACAATTATCATCTAACAACTTGGATATGTGGTACACTACGTCACGTATTTCCTTGATATTACACTTTTCAACAAATCCACATACAAAATTCACGAGATTACATGGAAACCAAATTATAATTTGTTGAATTTTTCCATCCCAATTGAAAAATACAATGTACAGATTCGTTATAAACATCTAGGTCGTAGTTCACACATGGTAATATAATATAGTACTTTTTGGCGTTTACATCTAAGTTCCTTAATTACTTGATTTGGTTGGTGCTGAGTGAGTAAATCGTTCGGCGAACGATTTTTCCAAAGGTGGCGTTTAGCCAAAAGAAAAGAAAATGAAAGGAAACTTAAGTACATTATTATTACTGTTGCTATGAGTATTTCCATATGTGTACACTGTACAGATAGATCACTTGAATTATACATTTTCAACTATTATAATGAAAACGTGTCGTAAAGATTTTTTTTGCCATTTTAGGTATTTACAGGGTAATAGAATTTTTCAGGTCAACATTTTCTGACGTACATAATCGTAATTTGAGTACAGTAATAAACATTTTGTACTTTATTTACATATAAACTATATCGTTCACGATCCTCGTAGGCGCCATAATTTCACCAACTTTGAATAAATGCGGGGCTTGAAATTAATCTACAGGATACGTAATTGTTGAGTATTGTTAGGTATTCGAGCAGCAAATCCAAGTTCTTCGTTGTCTTAAGTAAACATGGTTTAACTTGGAGGTCATTTTTACCCGTTAAGGCACAACTATTCATTTTTCAAGGATAAGTGTCTTGGATCGAAAAATATGTAAAGTCATTCACTCTTTTCCCGTGGAATGTATTGTCATAAGACCTAGCGTCAATTCAATTCTTCGAGGGCGATTTCAATTGAGAATCAAAAATCAGGGCCGGATTTATTGAAAAGGCGAAAATTGGGGGGCGGAGAATTTTGAAGGGAATCGGTAATTTGAATTTTATAATGCATTATTGTGTTATGCAGTTTATGTAACTTTAACAAATCATAATTAATTTTATTTTATAAGTATTTTTTTGATTATAATAATATTTATTAACGAATTTAACAAGGTACGAAATTTTTCAAATTTTTGAGGAATGTTTGGAATAAGTGAAATTTTCGAAATCAAAGTTCAGAAAGTAATGAAACACTTTCATTTTCATGATTGATAAATTTGAATATACTCGTCAATCAAGTTTGTCAACCATTTTTCGTTGTATGTTTTGAGAATAATTAAAATTTGTATAAATCTTACAATTTTCCAATTTATGGATTTTGCACAAATTCTATAATTTGAAAAATGTTGAAAATACGACGAAATTTCTGAATTCCAGTAATCAATAAAGATTATGGAAGATATTCATAAAAATGGGTAATTTTTTTCAATATTGAAATTTTTGCTATTTCTAAAATATTCGACATTTTTCAAACTTTGACCGAATGTCTGGAAAAACTGCAATTTTCAAAATAAAATTGTCAAAATTTAAAAATTTTAATACAAATATCAATAAATTTTGTTCGACTTTTTTTTCGAATTTCTAAAACGCTTTAAATTTGCCAACTATTGATAGTTTATGATTTTCGCGAAAATCCTGCGTAATTCGCAAAACATTCAAAATGTGACGAAATTTCTGACTTTAATTAATCATTGTAAATTATGAAAGATATTTATCAAAATAAGTAATTTTTCACCACATCGAAATTCTTACAATCTCAGAAATTTTCGAGCTTTTCAAATTTCGACAGAATCTTTAGAATCAAATTTTTGGAATAAAAATGCTGAAATTGTTGAAATACTATATATTCATTTATATGATTTCTACATATTAATATCCTCATCATTAAATTTCGTCGACTAGTTTTTTTTGAAAATTTTTAAAACGCTTAGAATTTATTCATAAAAATGAATAATTTTTTACAATATTGAAATTCTCGCAATCTCCGAACTTTTCGAATTTCTAAAGTTTAAAAAATCTCTCGAATATTCAGATTCTAAAAATTTTCGTGAATATTCGAAAGGGTACGAAAAATCATTAAAATTATGATGGATTGATAAAATCTGTTAAAATGTTCCAAATTACCAAAATTGCCACGATTTTTCTTCATTATTCTGTGATTTTTGTAAACTCATATAGAAGACTCAAAATTCATACAATTCTAGACTCAAAATTTTTTCTTGAAACTGCCAAATTCGTAAATCTGGCCCTGGAATCAAATTATTCAAAAAACCAGATATTTAAAAATTAATGGTATTGCGCATTTCGTCCATCTTTGCCACTATTGCTTATGCCTTATCAACAGTACCCATTCTGTCTATCATAATTTACATTTTTCAAGTGATAAGCAGCTTATGTTCCTATAACACGAGTAACTTTGCATACGTTCCAAACGCCATCGTTCAATTATTATATTACGCACATCGCATTCAACGTTTCCTCAATTCGCTGGATCAATCAATGAATGATTACAGTTCACGACTTTTTTTTACGTTTTTTCAACAAAACATCTAAGCGGTAGAAACTGCGTAGCAACAGCAAATTCATTTTTTTCCCTACTCTACGCTTATGTGTGCATTTGTAAAAATAAATACTAAAAAGCAATTTTTTGCACACGATCTTCTAATTTTATACTCAACTACTGAGAAAATCTTTTCGACTTGGAAAGTAGATTATTATATTGTCGTTTTGAAAAAAACAGTCGCTATATTTTTTTGTCGTTTTGATTTCTCTATTTTCGGTAAAAAGCTGAGGATTCAATAAATAATCATTTGTAAATAATTTTTTTGGGTCCAGTCGAGATTTCAATGCAATATCGTCAGTCAGGGGCGTAGGCAGAAAAAAAATGTAAAAATCAGAAAATAATAACATGTATTTTTTTAATGAGCTACTGAAAAATTTTTTCTGCCTACGTTCCTGTGAAGCATTCATATAGCTTTGTTTCAATTTTATGGTACGTTTATATAGGCATACATTCAATATTAACGTAGATATTTATTTTTCGTGATAACCGTCATAGTGAATTTAGTCTCTTTAATCAGAATCGGAATCCGAGTCTGATTTCGCCGCACCTGGCGGCTTTTCTTCCGGCAAAGCTTCGGGAATCTTTTTCGTCATCGTCGCTGCGACGTAAGCAGCTGGTCCCTCACCTTGTACATGCTGAATGCCCACTCTGACAAATCAAAAATTGAAAATGATATTTGCGATCAATCACTAAATCGTGTATTTTTAGATCTCTTCTAAAATGGTTTATGAAGGATTTATTTATAATTTATTATAAATGAATCCTTTTTAGTACAATAAATATGTTATGACATACAAAATTTATTAAATGTCGCAGTTTCTATAATTTAACCAAGTATGAAAAATTTGCGATTCATGTATAGGATGAAAACTTCCTATACTGCATGGGAAATTTTTGTTACAGTGCAACATTCGCCTGGTGTACCTGTATTCATGACGCGACAAATTTCGCACGTATTTCTCCGGCGGCTCGTCGCTGTCATGATTTTGGAAACTGACACTTCTAGCAGTTGTATGCGAAACTTGAGTAGCTGGCATAGTGAATTCCACGTAGCAATACTCAGAGAGTTTCTCCGGAATTTGATCGTAAGACGTGAGATTCATGCAGCACGACAATTGATGTGTCGTGTACGCACCTGCAAAATTCCCCAAGATTCCCTGAAATTCCTACCATCGTATCTTTTAAGGTATAACCTCCATAAGTCGAATTTTGAACAGGATATTTTGGAAAAAAATCACAAGAAAACTTGAAAGTGAAATTGTGATTCGTGTTATTGTACCGTTTTTTTGTAATAAATTACCAAACTTTATATAATACATTGAGTCTTATATGGGTAAAAGCAGACTTTTTAAGAACAGTCAATTTTACACTCACTTCATTGTAGCAACAAACAACGCAAGAAAGATACACGATACCCTGAAATTGGCCAGAACAACATTTCCTTGCATGATCCCGAAGACGGAAAATGCGACAAGCATAACTACCACATATATAAAAAAAAAACATCAAGCCTTGGTGGTGTGATGGGAAGCCCCGTTGACAGAGCAATGCGCGAGCTCGAAAAGGTATACTCGCAAAATATTCAAAGTTAAGTCTTGCACCTAACTTCACTCATGGAGGTAATACCTCAAAAAGTCAATTTTTCATGGACTTTTGTTCACCTTGGCCTTCCTTGGGCAACCTCGGCATCCTCCAAACAATCGCATGATGCTGGTGCTCGTACTTGGCTTGGCCCGAAGTCGTCTCCAGAAGCTGAGGCGTCATCGTGTCCATCGTGCCCAGAATTCTCTCGATTCCCTTGACCTTGCCCGTTCTCCTGTGGGCCGACTTGACAGATCCGTACCTGAAGTGTTTCTCCACGCGGAACAAATATATCCAACACTCCGGGATCGGGAACCGCACCATTACATCTTCGCAAGGCACTTGTCCTAGTTTTCGCGACGCGAAACCCGGCACCAAAATGTCGGCTTTCAAATCCACCTGCGGGACATTTTATTTTCACAGGTGAATCAGGTCAAATGAAGCAGAATCCTAACTTGAAGTCGTTAGTGAACACGAAAACTCACTTTGTTTCCCGTAATGCACATGACGGCCTTCAGTTGGAGAGGGAGTTCCCTATTTTTTGGAGGTCTTACGCGGAACCGCAGAAGCTCGATGTAACATGCGTCGGGTGGCTTGAACCTTTATTAGCGCAGTTAGTGAAGCATTAGTAAAACGCCATGCGGTTAGAAACTGCAATTTTTGTGAGAACGATACGTACTTGATAATCTTGGTCTTCTCAAATTCGTCCTGTTGGATGCAAGAATGAAATTCGACGTCTTCTAATCGGATCCATTCTTCTGTCACGACTGGAATGATGTCGTGGCGACCTACTACTTCTTTCCCTTGCCGTCGCATGTCGTTTACGCCTAGCTCAACATCAGGCATTCCTGAAACAAGGAAAGTAGGAGATGATGTTGGATTTCATTTTTGAAAATAACGAAAGTTGGGCGATTTCATTGAAAAAAAAGTAACCTGATAAAAATCCTAAGAAGAATAATCGAACTCTAGCAATTTGTTTCTCTACGTGTCCTTCGGCCGATTGTTCCACGTATATTTCATCCACGACTGAGATTTGGACTTCTTCCATTTTGTATTGCAACGCCCTATCTCTGTGTGCTGACAGCTTGAACAGAGCCTCTTCGATTACGTGGGAAAATTCCTTCATATCCTCGTAGTTTTGGGAACCAAGTTTCAGCAGCTCTGAGATCTGGACACACAATTTGTTTAGAGCAAAATTTTGTTTTGTTTTTGTGAAAACAAAGTCGTAAGAGAATTCGCTTTCATTATCCGATTTTTACCTGTGGAGCATGTTCGACAGGAAGACCAAGTTTCTTCAAATCACTCCCGAATTCCTTGACACCCTGGTAATCTCCTTGAATAGCATACGCCGCGAACTGACTGAGTTTGTTGGTGATCCTTTCTGCCTTGGTAACTTGTCCCGGTCTAACACCTGGTCTTTCTTTGTAAAAAATATATTGCAGCTTGAGTGTAAAGATTTTTCCATACTGATCGAATTGTTGGGCGCTGATGTCCGAGACCGAATATGAAGGTAAAAGAGGAAGTTCTTGGAAAGGATCTTTGTCGCCTTTGTTATTGAAGACTTGTATGACTGGACTATCGCCTTGGTGGACCATTCTTATAAAGATCTTCTTCCAGAATCGTTGACTGGTGATTCTCTTCTTGTTCGGGTGACGTATCTGCATTTCCCAGCCTTCGCCAGCGTAATGTATCCGTGGGAAATCCTCGAGAGGTTGACTCATGTCCTCGTCAAACAACGGCGTTGCAGGAGTTTCCTGTAAAATACGATTGTTCACAAGTGCCTTTGCGAACTCGGCAAAATTCAGGACAAAGCAGGCTTACCTGAGAATCTGCTCTTGCCATCTGTTGAGAGGTGTCAAGTGGCAGAACAGCTTCCTGGGCCATCATCGACTTGTCGAAAGGATTAAAGCGAGAAGCGGTGTCTGCATAGTTTGTCGCGCTTTTCGGAGGAGGAGTGAGCGCTGGCACGATTCCGCCATCGTCTGTGTACTGGTCGCCTTCTTTCGGCCTGAAACGAAGTAACAAATAAATATTCCGATGCCCTTGTCAATTCCATTTTCCAGTTCACTCACTTGATGAACACTGCGAAATCTGGACCCTCGTCTGACCCCTTGGACTCGCTTTTCTTCACATGCATCTCTTGCGGTGGTGCGGTCATACTCAGAAAAGAGTCGAAACCCTCTGACTCGCCGAAACCGAATCCTCCGTCCGAAGCAACGCCCGTAGAGTCACCCCACACTAAAAAGGTATTTCAGTCACGCGAATTCTTCATCGTAAAATAAAATAATTCCCTCTCAACTCACCATCGCTTGAAGTGTCCATTGCGACCTGCCCTGAGCCACCAAAAGCATCGAAAAATGCATCTTTCGAGGCCTGTACCGGCTCCGATGCCATATCGAACTTGGAAGAGAACGCGTCAAAAGCGTCTCTTGGCCCAGTAGTTTTCATTTCTCCTCGAAAAGCGTCAACAGCAGGATCGACTTGCTCAGCAGGAAATTCTGTAGCTGGCATTGGGCTAGTGTCCAATACGATTTTCTCACTTTCAGATGCTTGTGGATATTCTTCCGCGAAACCTTGACTGAATTGCATGGCAGCTTCAGACGCCATGGACGCAGTTTCTGTGGGTTGAGTTTGTTCCACGAATTGTTGAGATTCAGCAGGGAAAGCGGCATCTGTGGTCAATCCTGGAGCAGAGTCTGTGGGCGTTGCCACGAGAGACGATCGATCGATGGCAGAGACAGCGGCATCTGAAAAATCAAAATCAGTGTTCGACAATCTGCACTGCGGTGTTGATTAGATTGAATAAATTTACCTTCATGAGGCATGACAAGAGCTGGGCTTTCTGCCTCCACGGTGTCAGCAGCAGCTGGCGTTTCTTCTTGAATTTCACTGGCCGGACATTCTTGCACTGTGGTGGTTGATATATAATCCGTGCCAGACATTGTCGTGACAGTACTCGCAGAAAGTTGGGCGGGAACGGAAGACGTTGACGTAACGTCGAAAATAGTCGCGTCTACGTTGGGCGAGTCGAACAGATCAAGCATGTTGCCAGTTTTTATTGAATCGCTGTCTTTACTTTCATCTGGGAAAAAGTCTGGTACGTTGGAATCAACGTCTAATAAGTCTGCGTAGCTATGCTCAGGAGTCGGGGAGGGAGAATGCATGAGAGTTGGGCTTGGCGTTCTGGTGGCTTGAAGGCGATCGAGCAAGTGATTTGACGTGGCATCCATTTCCCCTGTGACGGACAGGATTAAGTCTTTTGTGTTACGTGGCGGCGGTGGTGGGCCTGGTCGAGGTGGGGGCGGGGGCCTCGAAGGCTTATCACTTTCTCGCTGCTCTTGTTTTGGTTCCTCTCCAAAAAAGTCAATAGTAGTTGGCTCGGTGAAGGGTTCCGCTGGTGGTGGCGCTGCGATGTCCATAAAAGTTTCCGTTGACGGTTCAGATGGCGCTTCCGCTGCGAACGAAGCGAAGGGATTCGTTGATTCCATCGCTTGGTAGGACTGGTCAGCACCCAAGTTGAGGAAGGGATTTTCTCCAGCTGCGGCTGGCTCAGCGCTCCCGAAATCTTGCAGGAAAGGATTCGAAGTTGCTGCTACGGTAGTGGTCATGTCGTCTGAATAGTCATCCATTAAAAACGGATTCGCTCCTTTGGGATCCATGTTTGCGGTGTCTGAAATGAAATTTACTTTGTCACTAGTTCCGACTCCAACAACTTGAGCTCGGTTTTCCCGGGAGCGAGTGTAGCGAAGCTCGTATCAAAAGGGTCAGCGTCGACGACAGGAAAATCTCCCTCCTGAAGAGGTGTCAAGACCTTGTCTGCCAAGTCCTGACTGTCTGAACACAGAAAGTCTTGAGATTCTTTTGGTTCACTCGCACGTGGATCAAAGTCTTCTTCAACGACGCCTACGTTTTTCAGGGGCAATAAGCTGATGGGATTAACGCGCACTTTTTCCTCTACTTGGTCTAATTCTTTTTCGAGCAATTTAAGCTCTGCTTTTCCCGGGCGAATGTTAGTAGCGATGGAAGTGTCGAAAGGATCTACGTATGAAAGTTGCTCTTCCTCTTCTATGACCTTGGGCTCGATGTTTGGAGTAAGAGGTTTGACGGTTGCTTCTACTTGCGTATCTAAAATACTTTCCTGCCTTTGACTGGCGAAGCCTTTTCTGGACGCAGTAGCGCTCTTGTTTGCTGCCTCAACGATCGAGGCTATTTTTTTCGAATTTGAAGTCAAGTCTTGGGTATCGGTTGCTGGGTTGTCTTTCGAAGAAAGTAGTTCTGATTCGATGAGTTTCAGTTCAGTTTTTCCAGGCGCGATTTGGCGAACGAAATCAGTGTCGAATGGATCGACTTCTACTTCATCTTCCTCTTCGATAGGCAAAGCTTCTTCTAGTGATTTTTGAGAGTAGTATGGCGTCAGTGGCTTTGACGGTAGATGCTTTTCTTCGTCACAAGTTGCCAATAAATCTTGACGTTTAGAGGGTGTTGGCAATTGAAACTCAACGGTTTTCGGCTGCCCAATATGGAGATTTTCTGGTCTGGAGACCTTACGAATGCCACTGTAATTGTCACTGAAATCTTCTTCGACTGTTCCTTCAGTGGTCTGGATGCTAAGAGCGGATGTTGATTGTTCGTCTTTCCTGGGGTCGAAGTCGTCGTCGTCGAGTGATTGTGTGACTTGATTTTTGTCTTCTCCCAGTAACTCTTTTTCTAAAAATTTGAGTTCCACTCTGCCAGGAGGTAACTCTTGGATAGCAGATGTATCAAACGGATCGACGTAGGTTATTTCCGCCGCAGGTGCTATTGGTTGATCAACGAGCTCACTGAGATCGCTGTTGGAGCCTCCCAAGAGATCCGGTTTTTTAATAGAAAGATTACTCTGAGTGGTATCAAGATTTTGTGATGATAATTGTAATCCAACTGGATGAATAATAGATTTCGCAACTGTCGTAGCAGCAGGCAAATCTTGCAGCTCTTTTTCGATTAATTTAAGCTCAGTTTTTCCAGGCAAAATATTTTCTGCGAATGCTGTATCGAATGGATCTTCACCTTCAGCGTTAGTTTTAGCTTCGAAGTTGACTTCGACTATCTCGTCTAGTAACTCGGGGTTTTCTGGCGCTTTCTCAGCAAATGGATCTTCTTCCTCTTGTAAAATCGTCACTGGAGCGTCATCGCCTAAATCGAATTCGTCGGCTCCTAGATCCGGGATCTCGTCGAGAACTGTCCTTTCATGCAAAATCTCAAATTCAGAGATATCGATAGGGGGTTTCGCCGCTGCACTTTCGGTATTACTTTCACTGACCGTAACAGGAGTCACAGGCCGTGGTATAACAGCAGGTAGCTGCGTCAAATCTACAGGAATGTCAGGCAAATCGGCATCATCGTCCAGCAAAGTCTTTGCTGCCTCTGCACCTTCTTCCGCGAGTTGAGGTAAATTTTCCGGCAGCGCCTTTTCATTCGACTCGTCCAGCAACAAATCTACGCTCACTTGTTTTCTTCCTCGGCCGATTTTACACGTGCTCACATGTTCGATACGTCCCGAAAGAACTTCAACAGCGTTTCCGATGCTAAGAACTTTCCTCCCTTTTTTATCTACTGTTTTGAGTACTTTGTCAGCGCTGGTGGTGTCGAACGGATCGTCACCGGTTTCTTCTTCGGTCGGGCTTTCAGGGATGTACGCTAATTGAACATCTATGTTCTGGAGAACATCTATGTACGTCGTATCGAATATGTCCTGATCGACAGCGTCTTCAACATCGTCGTCGTCATCCGGAACATCGACGATAGCGTCCTCTAGTGTCTTGGGTTTTTCCTCAGGCTTCGCAAAAGCGTCCTCTTCGCTCGCCGCGATGGGATTTCCGTCTTTGTCGAAATTGGTCCACTTCTTGGTTTGGATGGTCTTGTTACCAAGTTGGTTTAACGCCTCGTCCTCGAATTTGATGTCCGACTCGACTGGGCGACGTTGAAAGTACGAGGTGGACTTGATGCGGCTCAAGTCACCTTGAGTTTTTTTCAAAATCGAGTCTACGCCTGCGGTCAAAGCCTCGAACTTTTTCCATTCATCGGAACCTGCCGCTGTGGCCCCTTCCCCAGACGCTGCTGCTTCTTCTGCTTGTTTCTGCTGGGCTTCTGCCCGCTCTCGACGGTAACGCTCGAGCTCTTCTGGGTCGAAGTCGTCTTCCTCTGCTCCTTTCTTATCCTTCTTCTTCTTTTTCTTCTTCAGGCCCTTGGCTAACTTGTGCATCCTCTAATAGCTACACAGGTGTGAAGCCCTCTGGAAAACAGACACAAGATCCCAAATTGATTGAAATTATACTCTGTACAAGTTCTCGTTACAAAATTAGTTTTTTCATGAATTTCGAATGGAAAAACACCTTCACTCGTCAACTATTGATTTTGTAGTACACGGTTTGTGGGTGAAATCTTACAATTACTCAAGGTACCCTCGCGTTTTTAGCCCTATCGCGGCATCGGGATAGGGATCATGTTAGGGGAGTAACAACTCCTTTGATTCAAAGCCCCTCGTACTATTTCATGCGTGTCTTTCTCAGTCTTGCGCGGAGCTTATTGAAATTTCAGCGAGTCTTTTCATAAGAGCGAAATTTCATTTCATTTGGCAGATTTGTTTAGTTTGAGAAAAGATTTTTGAGGCATTGTGGAAATGATTGTAATATTTGTGATATTATCTGATATTGGGAGCTGACAGAGGAACAATAAAGAATTTAAATTCTGTCAGAGATGATAAAATAGAATTTTTTCCCTTTTATTAAATTTGTTTATTTTGCTTAAACGTTTCGAATTTTTTTTTTTAACACAAAAATCCAGTTATAAATGTCGAGCAAGCAGTGTAGACGGAGAAGAAAAATTTTTTGAGTACTTTTCCTGACGTTTCGTGTCATATCTAGCGAATTTTGAACAGTTTTGACATAACTGTGAAAATATTACATCAGTTTTCAAAATACATGATTTCCAGTTAAATAATCTAACGAATTTATATTTTGTCAATAAGTTTTTCTATTCTTTTGAAAATAATTTTTTTTTTTTTTATTTTTCGATAAAAAAGATTTTCCCTGCAATCCAAACTCATTAACGTAAGTCATGATGATAGAGAAGACAAATTTTTAATCATGAATTCTCGATAAAAATTGAAAGTTCGGAAAATCATTTAAAATGGTTGTTGGACATTGACATTATTATAGTAACTTATTTATTAAATATATTCCATACAGAACAAATAGATTTTTCATTTTTTCCTATTGAAATTTACTGTTATATTTTTTGCTCAGAAATCATGGTGAATTTGCTTAATAAACTTTTTTTAAGCAAAAGAAATTTGTAAAATTCAAATCAAAAATTTTTTTCTCAAGGTCGTGCTATTTAAAGATATTTATTAATGTAAAGTAAAATAAAAAATTTCAAGTTACAAAGTGATGAATATTTTCAAATCGCAACTTTTAGTACTTTGTAATTTCAACTCAAAATTTCCAACAATTTCTACAATTATTTATAATATTCAACAAATTTCGAAATTGCCATTAATTTTTCGCATAAATATTCAAACATAAACTGTGTTTTCTATGAAATATTTTAGTTGGAAAATATCAAAATTTTTTGAAAGTACAGTTTGATAAACACATTTTTTCGATATATTTTCAATTGAATGTTTATCATTTTTATAATCTTTCATTTGAAAAACAGAAAACATGACGCAATATCAATAGATTGAGGAATTATTTTAATTTCACTTACTTTTTATTTTAAAATAAAATAAAATAAAATATTTAAATACTAATTTTTGATTCTCAATAATTTCAACTCAAAATTCCTAACAGTTTTTATGATTATATATAATATTTCAACAATGTATAAGTATCGCAACACGAACTGAGTTTTGCATAAAATTTTGAGTGTTCAATTAATTTTACATCACTTAAAAAAAAATCAATATATTCTTTCGAATTATCACGAAATCTCTTGCGAGAAATAATTTCCCAAATCTCGAGTCACATTAAAGCCTCCCAAACAAGGTCAACGATCCTCAGACCAACGCATTCAAACCCCAATTGGAACATTGTAAATTCCTAAAAATTATTCTTCACTGTAAAAATTGAATTTTATTTTAATATTAAACAAAATCAAGGCACGTCTTGAAATTCAAATATTATCTTAAATTTCGTGAGTCTCAACGTAATCGAAGGAAATCATTCTCGATTCAAGGCATATCCTCTTGATTTAAGACTTGCAATTTGAAAATGGACTGAATTCAAGATACCATTTGAATTTTAAGTTGCCCCTTGATTTTGTCGCATCTTAAAATGCGATTGACTTTTTCGAGTGTTGGGTCGCACTAAATATTGAATCTTGCCAAACCTTGACATGAAAATCATCGCGCCCGACGCACGAAAAATCGATGCGCTCCACCCTGGAAAACAACACTCACCATCGTTCCCATTTTCACATACATCCTTTGGTCTCATGAAAAAGTCACCTCAAAATCGATATAAATTAAATATGGGTGAATTCTGTACTGTTCCCTCACCGCAAAGGCCACAGATTCGGCTGGATTATTACGAGAAACTGCAATCCGAAAAAAAACTCACGATTCGAGCTTCATCGGCCGCGTCGAGTCCTCGCACATTTTTTCCTCGTCATTCTGGAGGAAGTGAAGAGTGGAATCGATAGCAGAAGGAGAAGAAGAAGAAGGGGTTCGTAGGCTGATGAACGAGCACTGTCGCGGATGGATCGCGTTCGCGGGGATTTTACTGCATTTCCCGAGACATTTCCCGAGCACGGGGAGGAATTTTCACTGCCCTGATGGAGGCTTTCCGAGATAAAAACGGCTCCGCGAGCCGCCGAAGACTCTATCGCAAGCGGAGGCAACTCACCTCGTCGTCTCCGGCCTCGGCTATTTCCAGCATCGATCGCTTCGCGGAGAATGCGCACATGGCGAGGAACATCCAAACGCGTCATCAGGGGAAAATATTTCGCCTCATGCGTGGCAAGGATCGTGGAATCACCATTGTCAATGGAAACTCAGTGAGAAAATGGTCTTTTTTTAAAGGGAAACGAAGGAATTTTGGATTCTTTTCCTGACCTGCGCCATTTTACAAGCTATTTTTAAATACGAGGGGTAGAACTCTGTTTGGGTCTGGAATCTTTCGAGTTCCAGAGGCGGAAAATGCGGCAATTTTAAAGGAAATACGAAAATCTATTTCATTTGCGATTTATTCTTGCATCATAGTTTTTTGCATGAATATTCCAACATGTGTTTTAAATAAAATTTTTATTTGGGAAGTGTTAAAAATTAAAGTACTTTTGTGGGCTTGATTGATTTTTTTTTTATTTTTGAAGTTGAATGTTTATTGTTTTTTGTTTCAAGATCTTTGAGTAAAAAAATTGCTTTATTGAAATATTACGTGGTTTCGAATAAGGAATTATTATTGCGTTATTTTGAAATGAAATGAAATATTTCAAGGTCACAAAGGAGTCAATTCTAAATCACAATTTTTAATTTTATCAATATCTAATTCGAAATTTCCAAAAAATTCTATATTCATATATAATATTTAAACAGTTTTAGAATGTCCGTTAATTTCTCGCATAAATATCGTAACGTGAACTGTGTTTCTATATGAAAAAGTTTTGTTAGAAAATATAAAAATTGTTAATAATATAAATAATTTTTATGAACAAATTGAAGAACGTTCAAGTTCTTGACAGTTTTTTGATATTTTTTCGATATTGAATGTTCATTTTTTTCCTCTCTCAATATCTTTCAATTAAAAAAAAGAAAACTTAAATTAATTTTCTAAAATATGAGATGATGACGACAGTGGAATTGTCGTTTTTATTTTTTTGTTTAATAATAATATAATTTAAAGTCACAAGTTGATTAATTTTTCAAAATAGCAAGCATCAAGACAACATAAATTTAAGCAAAAATTTCCAACAAACTCTGTAATTATACATAATATTTTAACAATTTAAGAATGTCCACTAATTTTTCCTATAAATATCGTAACACGAGTTGTGTTGGATAAAAAATTTTTTGTTAGGAAATGATGAAAAATTAAAGTAAGTTTATGTACTTGATATTTTTTTTTGATTTTTGAGGTTGAATGTTTATTATTTTCGATATCAATATCTTTGATTAATAAAAATTGATTAACATGTATAAATGTTACGTGATCTCGACCGACGAATTATTTTTATTTCATTTTGAAATAAAATACCATATTCCAAAGTCACAAGCTTAACGATTTTTCCAAATCGTAATTTTGAATTCTATAAAATTCAATTAAAAATTTCCAACAAATTCTGTAATTGTTTATAATATTTCAACAGTTTTAGAATGTTCGCTAATTTTGCACATAAAAATCGTAACGTGATGTGTATTTCATCTGAAATTTTTGGAAAATACTAAAAATTTTCAATATTACAAACAATTTGGATTAACTAATTGAAATACATTAATATTTTTGACAGTTTTTCGATATTTTTTTAATTAAAAAAAATTTTTTTTTTCTACGTCAATATCTCTAATTTAAAAAAGGTGCACAATCTACTATTTCAACCAGCACCATTGATTTTCAAAAAATTGACGAACTCTTGAAATTTATCAAACAAATTATATAAAATTCTAAGTCAATCAATATTCAAAGTACAGTACAAACATAAATATTTAATTCATCTAAAACGTTTGAAATGGACTTTCAATATTAAAACTCAAACTGATTCATACAATAAAAATGTTCTTGGCCACATACATTTTTAACTGGAACAAAATGGTCATAAGAAAGTGGAATATATTCTTGCACGATTTTGCCAGCCAGAGGAGGAAGTTGAAAATAAATCCATTAGCTAACGCCATCTCGGATCACGTATTTATAAACCAAGTGATGGCGCTTTTTTCATGGATGCGAGTGAGTTATGAAATATTGAAATTTGAAATACGCGTTTGCGATTGCAAAATCGAGCTTCAAAGAGAAATCTTTCCGTATTATACAATCAATATTGTAAATTTTGCACATCTTGCAGGACTTTAAAATTGTTTTTTATAGACGATTTATGAACATTTCGTTAATTACTCTACAGACATTATTTTATTTTATTGAAAAGTCAGAAAGGAATGTAGGAAATTGATAAGGTGTGATTAAAATTGCACAGCGGGTTTTTTATCAGATGTCATATATTTTATTGTGAGAATTACATTTGTATGATTTTTTTTTCATTTTTGTGGTTTTTGAAGGTTTTTGAAGATGTTGATTTTTTTTTGCTAATTAATCTAGTTGTAGCAGCTTTATGTTGTTTTTCGTAGTTTTTACAGTTCCTTGTGGTTTTTTCAAGGTGTCCGAAGTTAAAAAAATTTTGTTTGAACTTGGCTGTTGTTTTATTTTGATTTATGGGATGTGTTTTGTAGTTATCTGAGGCTCCTGAAAGATTATTCACAGAGAAAAAAAGATTCAGTTGCTTCAACTGTATTTTTTCAATTAAAAGACGAGAAAGTTGACTTTACGGAAATTTTCGTTTGCTCCAACTGAAAAATTCTGTTGGCGCTACAGCTGCTACTGAAAAATTCAACTATGCTAACTGAAAAAAAGTTAGAAATGGCGCAATTGAAAATTCAGCTGTGGGAATTGAACATTCCCGTTGTCATAAATAAATTTTAAAATGGCCTTAACAGAAACTTCACTTACGGAGCAGCGCCAACTTTTTTTTCAGTTGAAGCGACTGAAAATTCGATCAGTACGACTAAAAATTCAATCAGCACAACTGAAATTTTTGATTATGCTTATTTCAACTAAAATTTACTTGGAACAAATAAAACTGAACATTTTTTTGCTTAGTGTTGTATGTTGTATTATATGAAAATGAAAAAATGAAAACTTTGGATATGGATTAATTTTGAGAATTTGCATGAAATTATTCGATTAACGTGCTGTAGATTTCAGTTTTTTCATTCATAAGGAATGAAAAAAACTGAGAAATATATACGTATAAAAAGAAGTTATGAGTACCTATAGATTCATCTAGTTAAAAATAATAAATTTTACATTTATAAAATTATTTGAATTATCAATAAAATTTTGAAATGAAGTGAAAAATAAAGAATATCACTGTATCTTCGTTCTATTATTAAAATTTATACAGGGTGTACCGAAATCCCCGTACCAAAAAGAAATCCAATATTCCTTTTTGAATTTCAAGTCGAAAAGTCCTTTGCCACTTTTTACAAAACTCAATATCAAAAAAGTTATTCAAGTTTGAATTTCAAACAATAAACGCTTTCTTACGAAGAGTGGGGATAAACAAAAACGTTCGACAATATATTCAAATTTTTTTCATATTTTTCTGGGTCTTAAAGTCCTTTGCCACTTTTCGCAAAACTCAAAATCAAAAAAGATATTCGAGTTAGAAGTTTCAACCAATCAGGTTTCTTAGATTTCAAACTTGAATATCTTTTTTGATTTTGAGTTATGTGAAAAGTGACAAAGGACTTTTCGACTCGGAAAAATATGAAAAAAATTTGGGTGAAGTTTGGTCCGTTGTTTTTATCCCCATTTATCGAAAAAGTGCATTTATTGTTTACATTTCCAACTTGAATAACTCCGTCATTTTTGCGAATTTCAAAAAATGGCAAAGGACTTTTCGACTTGGAATTCAAAAAGGAACATTGCATTTCTTTTTGGTACGGGGATTTTGGTACACCCTGTACATTTCAATAAAAAATTCATTTTTAAAAATTGAATATAGCGATTGTTTTATTTGAATTTTCTACAAAATCAAAGTAAGAAAGACAATAATTAAAGAATATATCAATAGTTCTGCCATGAATGAGAACTTTGAAATTTCAAGATCAGAAAAATTTGGCATTCTGATATTTTAGACACAGGAATTTTGAAAAATTTGCGTATTTTGTAACACAACATTCTATTGACTGGATTCCAATAAACTTGTTCAAAAAATGATGATTTGTTTTCTCATGAGTTGAATTCAGTGTTTCTCATTAATAAATTTGTAAATGGAAATTTTTTATTCAATTTACTGCATGGTAAAAGAAATTAAAAAAGTTATGGATGTAGATTGAACTAATTGAAAGTAATAAATTATTGATTAATGAAATTGTGAAAAAATAGTTGTAATCGTTAAACTCAAACTCGTTTTGAAATGACGCTACGATATTTATTAAATATATTACACAATTGGTGATGAAATCAAAGTGAAGTACAAAAAACGCATTTCACATAAGTTTGCAACTTTGGAGGCGAAAAAAGTCGAAATCAATGATTTTCAACATTGTCACCTACAAATCGCAAATACTGTCTGTGAAAGAAATTGAAATTCAAGATGAAATTTCGACTCAGGAATAATGAAAAAACAGAGGGAAAAATGCAAATTATGAGTAACGAAGAATAAAATTATGTATGGAAAAATGTTTTTTCCGAATGATTCAATGAATTGCAATTTTTTAAATGTTTGTACGGTTGGAGGAAATTTATGGTATTTTTCAGGTTTTCTGTGGATTTATAGAGTTACATGGTCTGGGTTATAAAGTTTTATAAATACATTTTTGAGGACGTTGTATATACATAGTTCTTAAGTTTTAAATGATTTCTAGCATTTTTAACATTTTTAGCATTTTTGTATATCTTCATATGGTTCTTCCGAGTCCTGAAATTCTTATATTTTCATAAATTTTTTCGAAAAAATTACACAAATTTGGAGTATTTAATGTATTCGGAGAATTTGCGTGTCTACGTTGTTCATAAAATTTTTTTGTATTTTTATGTGTTTCTAATGTGTCTATAAATCGCTCTATATCAGAATTTTATGCTATAGTATTGAAAATTCCAACAATTTTCGAGAGAAACAAATTTACAAAGTCGTTGAGTATTAAAAGCATTTCTCATATTCTTTTACTTTTTTTTATTAAACTTTTTTATTTCAATAGATTCCTAGTATTTTTGTAGATCGCTATATGGATTTACGAAATTTCATAATTTCATATTTTTTAAAAAAGTTCCATTTATATTGATTTTCAGGGTTTCACAGATTTTTCGTTTTTTCATATTATATAAATATTGAGTATACATAACAAAATTGGGGAAGACAATTTAAAGATGAAATTAAGGTGAAATACAAAAAAGGCATTTCACATCAGTGGTTTTCAACTTTTCAGAACAAGTTGAAATGGAATATGAAATTTCTCGGTGCACGACACGCATTTCCAACAGCTGCAATGCACTTTCAACGAGCGCTCCAAGTGATAACAACGAGCATTGGCGGTATATACTGAGTATGACTACCTTCATTTCGTACAATATTCCAGTACATGCAGTACTACACTAATGCTCCGCAGCGCCTCTTGGGGTCGCCATTGTGCGTCTCAGCTGTTTGACGTTTCTGTTCTGTTTACTAAACAAAGGGGCCAGTCGCAACTTTCCGCGCAGTTTCGCGGCAGACGGTGAGTGGGACGTTTCTCAGCGTTTTAACATGAGAAACGTCCACATTGCCAAAGCGATCGTTTTGGAGAACGTCGAGTGCCTACTCCTCTAATCCGTAAGTCGAGGAACAATAACAATCATGGCACTTGAGTCCTCTCCTAACAAAACGCATTTAACAAATCATATGCTTGCAAGGTTTACTCGAAAACCTTGGGAAAATGACCGTTTTCGCAGGGTTTCCATGTAATGTCCCTTTTCCTCGACATTGTGTAACCTCGGGCGCCGAAAAGCATGCCTGACATTTGGATTGTCTATTTCGAGGTGCCGAAAACAAAGGTCGACTTGCTTTTTGCCTTTTTTTTTCTCGTTGTTCTGGCATGAGAGAATCGAGAGAACGAGGAGTAGATGGCGTTTTCGCGACTTGCGCTTTGATACTTACCTTCACTATCGAAAACTCGCGGTTTAGAAATTGCATCAATCTCTTACGAAACAGTGCCAACGAGATATTATATTCAAGTCGATTTTGCCAACGGATTCATGCAGCGATTCATAGCATTTTCGTCATTGCTTTCACTTTCTTCTAGGAGACTTTTCTCGCTTTTGCAGGGCATATGTGACAGTTTAGAATGTCGAGTTTGTTTTTGTCGAGGTCGGGCTTTTGCAAGTAAAAAAGGAAATGGCATTGAGAGTGTTTGTTTGGGAATTTGGGGCCTGGTTCATGTGCTTTTTTTCGAGTTGGGATTGAGTCATGGAAAAATTGAAAAAAACTCTAGGCAAAAGCTCGTGAGAATAGTTAGAATTGAAAGTATGGGTTGTTAAAATGAGTGAGAGTTATCAATAAATGATTTTTAACTTTCAGAATTCTTTATTCAACTAGTTTGAAAATAACGATTCTGAGTAGAAGATTAAATGTCAAAGATACAGAAGAAATACAGTAAAAAAATGCAGAAAAATATTGTAAATAAATACTGAAAGTACTGTAAATTTGTATGAATGATACTGTTTTTTTTTTGAAGTTCATTCTCAACACGTAAAATTTTTGAAACTTTATATTTTATAGTATAAAAACTTGGATAAATCATTACAACAGTCCATTAAAATACTTGAAAACGATAAAAATACTATAATAGACTACGAAATTTTATAAAATATAAAAAATAAAAAAATCTGTAGGTTATAAAAAATGCTTTCAATATGGTCTCAACGTGAAAATACTGAAAAAATATGAGAAACACTAAAACTACTGAAAATTCACATCGATGATACTTTTTTCCCAAATTCTTTTTGTATACGTAAAAATAATAATACAATATAAATAAATAGTATATAAGTAGTGAACTCAAACATCAATTTTCATACAAAAAATTTTTTATATTTGTTATAATAAACATCTGTTTTCATAAACATTGACGAAATGAACGTAAATATTTAATTCAATGTCACAGTTTTTTGCTAAAAGCTAACAATTTTTCACTCTTGATCCTGGAATGGAAATATACTGGTTTTCACTGGGAATAAATAAAAAATCACTCGGTTGTGATTGAGTAACATTTCCTGCATTTAACAAAAGATTTTACGACGCAGCTCGATACTACTCTGCAGATCAAAGCACGTATAAAAACGTCGAAAACATTGATTCTTCTGTATTATTCACAATTGATATCAGTTTTTTATCTAATAAGAGTTTCGAGATTTTACGTGGATAAGGTGTAATGTAATATAATCAAAGTATTATTTGTAGTAGTGAAAAAAGGTATTTTATATAGTTTTTTTTTTGGATTTTTTATCATTTACTTTTTTGCAAATTTTCATGATTCTAAAAAATCACTTTTTTCCAACTTTTTATAATTGTTAAGAATTATTTTTTTTTCAACATTTTATGATTTTTTAAACTTACTTTTTTTGAACTTTTCACGATTGCTAAATATTCATTTTTTTGTAATTTTTCATAGTTGCTAAAAAATCGCTTGTTTTTAAACTTTTCATAATTTTTTCAAAAACTCACTTTTTTCGACTTTGATGATTGCTGAAAACTCATTTTTCTGCAATTTTTCATGATTCTAAAAAATCACTTTTTTGCATTTTTTCGTTTGCTAAAATATCACTTCTTTTCAACTTTTCATAATTTTTCAAAAACTCACTCTTTTGCAACGTAGGTATGACATTGATAAAAAATGATTTTTTTGCAATTTTTTATGATTGTTAGAAACTAATTTTTTTGCAACTTTTCATGATTCTCAAAAATCACTTTTCGTCAAATTTTCATAATTGTTAAAAATTCACTTTTTTTCAATTTTCCATGATTTTAAAAACTTACCTTTTTTTAACTTTTCATGATTGCTAAAAACTCAATTTTTTTGCAGCAATTTATCTACGAAATTTCATTCGGAATCAATTTTTAAATTTATTCATAAATAACGTAAACTTTGTAACATATATTTCAATTTTTTATGATTGCTAAAAATTCACTTTTTTCCAACTTTTCATTATTGTTAAAAACTCAATTTCTTGCAACGATTCATCTTTAATATTTCACTCATTTATCAATTTCTGAATTTATTTTTAAAAAACCGAAACTTTGTAACGTATTTTGCAATTTTTCATGATCGATAAAAACTCACTTTTTTCAAATTTTAATAATTTCTCAACAACTCCCTTTTTTGCAAAAATTCATCTCAAATATCTCATTCAGGAATCAAATTCCGAATTCATTATTACCCAAAGAAAACTTTGCAAGATATTTTGCACTATTAATCTATTATTTGCAGCGTATTTCATTACAAAAAGTACATTGTTAAGAATGCTTTTCAATTTGCATTAGTGCACGCTAAACGATATGAAAAACTTGGAGTACCTGGGGATTTCCTCAAATTTAATGATCGCCCCGAGACCGCGTGGAAACTCAACGGCCACGTTTACTTGACATTGAAGTAAAATGTCCTACCCTTATTTGGAACAGTGGCGGAACGAGATTAACGAAAAAATGCAACCTTTTTTTATGGATCACCACGGTACAACAGCCTCTAAATGCGCTTGTTGTTATCCTTCGAATTCCCTCGCAATGCCGCGGTTTTCCTCGCTTGCACGTGCGCTTTTATCTCGCTAATCAACAAATTGTAAACATTTTTTCATCCAAGATCAAGGTTTTTAAGTGTTATTTTTTCAGTTTATTCAAATTAAGGGATTTTAGAGTTGTATAAATTTTGGAGGCAAAAATCGTGCATTTTTCATGGGTGGATTTGATGTAATGGAATTCGATTTTTGGGATTTTTGAATCACTGGGGTTTATGTTGTTGTTGTTTTTTTTTTTTTTTTTGTATTTTTTTAATTTTTTTTTATTATTTTGTGTTTTTTGGTTTTATTTTGTTGTTGTTTTTTTTTTTTTTTTGGAAGTATTAAAATTTATCATAATCATTTGGTGTTTTTTCAATAATAAAAGATTCATGAGAAAATTATAACTACACAGATTTAAAATTTTTTGTAGAGCTCTGGAATTTTCTAGTATTTCTATAGATTTTTGGTACTTGAATGAATCTCTCTATAGATCTATAGAATTTGACACTATAATATTAAAAATTACAAAGATTTTGATTGCTTCGAAAAAACTATATTCTGTGTGATTTCCAAAAAAAATTTTTTAAGTATTTTTACAACCCAAAGAATTTCCTAGATTTTTGTTTGTATATTTTTGAATTTTTGAGAAAATGGTACATATCAAAAAAAATTTTCAAAGTAACAGGTTACTATCATTCCTCTTATTTTTGGCTTTTGAGAAATTTTGGGGAATTTTCGAAATGATGTAGATTTTGAGTATTTTTGTAAATTGCTATATAAATTTTTACAATTCGAATAATTTAAAAATCTGAGAAATACCTTATTTATTGTATTACAATTTTTCATACTTCCCAGAAATATTAATCAATATTTGGTTTTGCAACAATTATTATCTTTTTTTAAAATTATTTTTCTTCTTTCATATATTTTTTTTTATTAGTTTCTCTTATTATTTAAATTTATTTAATATTTTTATTTTTAATTTTAAAATTTAAAATTAAAAATTTTTCTATCTTCAATTCTTTAATTTCAATTTTTCAATTTTTCAATAATTAAT
>JAPYZL010056604.1:0-17295 GCA_030522825.1 Platygaster orseoliae | reverse complement strand
AAAATTCATCGAAAAAAGAATAACATCTTCGACGACAGTCAAAGTGCGGGAAGTCGATGGGCGACCGCTTCGTGGTCCATCGTGTTTTGCGCCAACGAAAAACTATTAGCCTTGACATAACGTTTTCACCATGAACACGAAACAACTTGCGACAAATTTCAATGGCATTTTTATTCTTTACCGTCAAAAACCGAATGACACCGCGAACTTCGCATTTGGCGGTAGGAGCAAGTGAAGTCTGCATAATAAATGGATCATAATTTTTGAATAGATTGACACACACACATAACAATTTTACAGTACTATCACTACACTCAGATACAAATTCCCTAAGACTCCTAGATTTTCACCACCAACACACGGATAGAAAAAAATAGTGGAACTTACTTTTGGAACGACCCTCGTATTATATTTGTATAACTGCCAGAGAATGAAGTGAACTATATTCATTGATGCGAATTTATCACAACTACTTATTTTATTGAAAAATTTGTGCACTTTTACTGGATATAAAAAAAAAGAGGATTGTAGAAAAGTATTCACATGGATATTTAATTTTAAACAACTCGTCGAGAATTGATTCGTAAGTTGAATTTCTCGCCTTGTTCCATTTTCAGAAATCTTTCATTTCGTTGTGTCGGGTACTTAACTTAATTAGAAGCAAATTTCGCACCATTGTCCAATAGTAAATGGATCAGAAAGCTGTATGAGTTCGTTCCTTGAAAAGGTATCCCAAGAGGACAAAGCACGTGAGAGCGAGGTTGAGGATCGCGTGCATCTCGAGAAATTCGTATATTATGGTACCGCTCGCCGATCTCGACCGGGATCGTTGACGATCTTCTTTGAAAAGAAGTTTGCGCCTCCGCATTCCTCCCGGTCTTCCGATGTTACGCGCTTTTTATTCCTCCGCCGACAATGATTACGTAACTCGCGTCTCTTTTCTCGAGCTATGACATTTCTAACTTTGCTTTTTGATCGTTATATTTTCTGATTACCGAAACGATATCTTGATATGCTTCCCAAGTAAGTGACATGCCAACTTTCAGGCATTTATCATACAACAAGATAATTTTTCAATTCGACAAACTTAATGACTAATTGCAATTATTATTATAATTCATTTGCGTACTTACCACCATGACAATTTTTCCATCAAAAGTTTTACTTTTTCATTGTACAATCCATATTTTTAATATAAAATCGAAAAATTGTATAGTCAAGTTTCTGAAGTTAGAGTTCACTTTTGAATTAAGAGTTTTATTCCAGTCTGCATGAATAACAGGTCTGGTGGTTATTATTTAAATATTTTACATGTTCTGCCTCTCTAATAATAAAGTTTTCAAGTCGAAAAATCGAAGAATAAGCAAGTTTTTATTGACTTGGAACAAGTTATAACTGAAAGTATAAGGTATAAGATACTTTTTCAAAAGAATTGCACGTGGATTGGGAAATGTCATAAGGCTTCGAAATTTCAAATAATTATTTTTGTCCACTTCTAACCTCAAAGCTTAATATTTGGACGGGCTTTGAGACTAGAATGGGACAAAATATTGTTCGTACCATGTCACGATAGCCAAAATGTGCGATCGCGACTAGGTACGAAACATACTATTATGCAATTCTAACCTCAAAGTTTTGCATTTGGACGTGCTTTGAGACTAGAATTGCCAGACTAATCTAGGGGGGTGGTCTGGGGGTTTAGACTCCCCCCCCCTCCCAAAAAAAATTTTGAGTGTCCTTAAATTTCTTAAAAAAAAGGTTAATAATTTCCGGTGATCAAATTTTTCATTGTATAACAAATGACAAATCTGGAAATAAAAAAAAGGTCACCCCATTTTCTTATTTGCAACAAATCTCTTAAAAAAAGGTAATCAACTTCAAAACTCTGAAAACCCCTCCAGAAATAATTTTCTGGTTAAGTTAAGTTTAAGTTAAGCTTAAGTTCTTCGAAATTCACGTCGAAGAAGAAACAGTGTTTGAATCATAGAGGAAAATTTCTCGAATTAATCGTGCAGTTGTTTGCAAAAGTGTGGACGCAGAAATCCGAGTTTTTCGTAACAAAGGCTTTGTCATTTTTATGATTTCAGTGCAAACAGTGTGGTAAGGCATTCAAGAGGTCGAGTACCCTAAGTACGCACTTACTAATACATTCGGATACCAGGCCGTACCCGTGCCAATATTGCGGCAAGAGGTTTCATCAAAAGTCTGACATGAAAAAACACACTTACATCCACACTGGTGAGTTTGATGAATTTGATTCTTCTTTTCATACTTTTCCATTTGATAAATTACTTTTCCTGAGATCTACAGCTTAGTTTTGTAAGAGAGTAGGAAAACTGGAAGGGATATATCCAAAAAATCTATCATAAATAAATGTGAGCAATAATTTGTTTATTAAAATTCATTGTAAATGATATGTTGAATTTTCAAATTATTATTTATTATTGTATTATCGCAACCTCCAAATATATTTAAAATCTTTTTTGAAATGATCTTTCACGTAATTACTGTTACAATTTTCTGTAGTATTCATGATTTTTTATTATTTATTAGCGAACAATTGGTAATTTCTGTGATGAGATACAGAACGTAAAAAAAAGTGTGTTAATTCGAGCGGTGCAATATGGGAAGAGGGATGTGCACGATACGATAACAAGCGGTGTTCCCCCGCTTGGGCGCTTCCAACGGTTGAATATATTTACGTGAGCGTGCACCCTCTCCCCCCACCCCCTTCAACACAGCGTACAGCTTTTTTTCACACGAAATTACACGTCACGAAAAGTGCTTTCTTCCATTTTATTCCAACAAAAAAGGAACTGAATGTACGTGTGAAAAAAGTTACGTCCAGATGATGTACGGATCATCTGCATCGCAATTGTTGTAAAAGTTTTCGAACGTTTGGAACTTGTTTGTTGTTTGTTTTGGTTTCAAATGTTTTCAATTTGATAGGTTTTATTCAAAACTTTACATTCGATTGAATCCAAACTGGGGTCATTGAACATGAGATTTTACATTTTTTTCACCAACTATCAATTGCTAAATTTTTCCAGCTCAAATGGTAGATTGTTTGTATTGGGGTATACTTTTTATAATTAATCCTTGCATGACTTATTTTATTAAATTCGAGATTCGCAAATCTTATATTTTATAGACAGCATAGTTGATAATTCACTTTTGTGTATAGATGAATTCATAAATAATATTTGTTTAAGCAAGAGAGATATAATGCGTATTATTAAATGACGTTGTAGCTTATAAATTTAAGGTAGGTAAAAAGGGTACTTCAATCCTATCATTCTACATATTGTCAAGTGATGACTTTAAAGAATAATTAACTGCAGTATGAAAAACTTGAAGGAGCGGAGCCTTAATTTTTAAACGACAACGTGACTCAACATAAAATTATTTTCATGTAAAAACTAGTTTCAAAAAAACCAGGCCTGAATAAAATTATTTCTTGGCGGTTTTTCGAAAATACCTATACAAATTATGAAACAGGAATCCTATACGAAGTAATATATAGAAAAAAATTATCAATTGCGTAATATGAGTAATTTTTGTTTTAAAAACAAATCAAAAACAAGTTTTTTTTTTCTTAAAAAGTGTGCCGATTGTTTGTGATTTCGGCTTTGAGATTGTGTGAATTCAGTTACTGAAAAATTAGAAAAAAAAATGGTCAACATGAGCTGTGATGTTGTTACCCTAGTAAGACGAACGACTGCGACATTACTGTTCTTGGATTCCCCTTCAATTTAATTAACCTGCGTTGCGTAGCCAGCACAATGCTGCACCCCAACACTGCTGCGCCGCGTGCACACGTGTCATGCACGCGCCAGCGCCGGAAGCTCGCTTAGTGTTCGGCAAATACTTCATTTCCCAATGTGTCGTCCTCTTTCCGGCCATTCCCAAACCGAACGTTTCACCAAAACAAACATGATCGATGCGATTACTCTTTTTCGGTTTTTTTCAATGTCATTTGACTCTTGAGATGAAAATTCACAAATTGAGACTTTGCCAACATTACTGGGGCGGCTCTTATTTCGAACAAGAATGACAAATCCAATTTACGAAATGCGTAAACTGTTTTTGGGAGATACCAAATTCCACGAAGCATTTCGTTTCCAAATTTTCTATAGAGCTTTTAAATTCTATTTTAAAACAATATTTTAGAAATTATACTGTTTCATATGTAGAATATACAGGGTGTACCGAAATTTCCGTGCCCAAAAACAAGTCCAATTTTTGAATTTTGAGTTGAAAAGTCCTTTGTCTTTTTTCATACAGCTCAAAATCAAAAAATTTTAATTAGTTTGATATCAAAACAAAAAATGCGCTTTTTGAACAAGTGGGTACAAAACCACGGACCAAACTCTACCAAAATTTTTTGCATATTTTTCTGAGTCAAAAATTCGCTTGCCACTTTTCACAAAACTCAAAATGAATAAAAATAATTGAATTTGAAATTTGAGAAAACTGATTGGTTGGAACTTCTAACTTGAATATCTTTTTTAATTTTGAATTTTGCCAAAAGTGGAAAAGGACTTTTCAACTCAGAGAAATATGAAGAAAATTTAGGTAAATTTTAGTACGTGGCCTTTATCCTCACTTGTCGAGGAAACGCATTTATTATTCAAATTTTAAACTTAAATAACTTTTTCGATTTCTAGTTTTGCAGGAATAAGAAGGAATATTGGATTTCTTTTTGGTACGGGGATTTTGGTACACTCTGTATATGTATGTAAAAGTTTACCTATATTTCATAATATGAGATGACGCGCATACGCTCTATTAATTAGAAAATCATAATTAACATATTCTTTTGTTTAGAACTTGATAATACAAGAAATGCATTAAATTTTTGAACTTTTTTTGGAAAATAGTGCAATATTCAACCATTGTACGTAATTTCACAAATTTATGGAACTCTGAATCATTTTAGCAGGTTATTCTATGGTTTCTTAAGCCCAAAAATTCTTTTTTTCCTCTTTTGAAAAATTCCTGCATTAGGATTCTCATAATGTCAAATGTCTATATTATCAAACTTTATAATTTTCGAGTGCTTGAAGTGGCATAACCAAACGCTTATATAAAATACAAATTCTGATCCTTTCATTCCTATATACAGTGGAAATCTAGATATAGTAAAAAGAAAGCAACAAATTTCTTTTTTTCAAGAATAATACAACGTTCATTCAGTCGAAAAATATATTCCCCTTTCAGTTCTCCAACTTGGAAAGTTTGTAATTGCAAAAGAATAAGCAATGAATCGCAGTAATTATCGTCTGGGTTTGAAATCGCACATGGTTCGATAATCTTGAAACTACGTTGTACAATCTTCACTTGACAATCGTTTCGTGTTAAGAAAAACTCGTGAAATTTGACAATACTGCAACAGAATTTCAAATTTTTTCCACGAATATTCCAAACAAAAAAAAAAGCGAACGCAAAGCTTGTTAATCAAAAGGTTAAAATTTGAATTTAAAAAATCACTGTGATCCTCAACCGTTAACAATATATCTATGGAAGAATTATGTAGATATCTAAAAAAAAATTAGTCGAACTACATAAGTTGCAATTGTTTTAGTTTTTTATATCAATTTTTCATAATTTGAGTCTTTCAACTAAAGTGGATTTTCCGACTTATTCATAATGAATAATTTAACTAATTCGTAGCTTCTATATTGTAGGTAAATAATGAAATTTCAGGAAATCTAATTATTGCATAATTTTGCTAAGAAAGAATTGTTTAATGTTGATTTATTATGGTTATAAAGGTTCTTAAAAAGAACCACGCACTAATGGTTCAAACGTCACGTCGGAAGCTATAAAAAATAATCGAAATTTGACGAAGTAATCAAGGAAGTGTTCGTACATTCTTTTTAAGCCAATTCGTATTCTCTGATTGTTAATGGTAAAATAAGGTCAGCCTTATAACTCAATTGTTGCAACTTATTTCAGTACTACGTACAACTGATGAAGCCCACAACTTTGCAAACCGTCAAAAACATTATACTATAATTAGTAATATCAGATACTCATTGCTTCGAATATATAATTAGTTATTCTTATAGTAAAAAAAGTTAAAGTAATGTTCAAGTGTAATTAGTGGCAAATTTTTTTATTATCTAAATGTAACTACTCCAATCCTACGGTTAATTGATTATGTTATTATTTCCAAGCAATATGTCTTATTTTATCAATAAAAATAATTAGCTTTGATAACCACGAAATTAGTAGAAAATACGATGAATTATATTTCTAACATTATTTTGAAATATGAAAATTCGTTGAAAATCTAACAAATTAAAAATAATGTGGCCCTTATATGTCTAACCAAAATTTGTTCCATCATATCAACTAATTTTTATTCGTGATGAGTTATTTAATTGCAAACAAAGTAATCAATATAAAATGAACATGTAATTTGCAAACGAAATGTATACTGAAAATGTTCATAACGATCAACATTTTTCTAGTCATCAGACACGCAATAATTCAACCTTAACCATCAGTCAAATCATTTGCAAATATAAATATAATCACTTCATTTTCCATTCAATCGAATTATTCTATAGAACTTAGCGAAGATCGGAATTGTACAAGCTTTGTGCAATTTTCTTCTCTCAGCGATTACAGCAAATCAATAAACCAGAACGCAACCATTAAAAAAAAGGTTTCTTTATGAAAAACCTTTCGATAACTTTCTCTTGCTTGCCACGTGCGTTATTTATATCAACTACACTCGAGGAAACATGCTGTGTTTTATTTTCAGTTATAACTTGAAAAACAATCGTAGCCACGCGGAAAATTATGAAATGTTCCACCTGCATATGCATGCTACACGATAAGAAAATTAAGTAAAAATTTGTTTTCATACACAATAAAATATACAATATATCTATCAATTTACAGTCAAAATTTTTTAAGCGTGGATCGGAGATGGTGAAAAAGTTAAATGAATTATCAATATCTAAATAGAAGAAAAAGAAAATAGTGGCGATCATATGTCCAAAATCAATTTTAAATGCTGAATGGTACGAAATAAAATACCAATTTAAGTCATTGTATGAACATTCTAATGATTTTTGTGTTGTATTTAAAAACAGAACATGAATTTTTCGAAAGACTTTATAGAACGAAATCACTATCAATGCTAGAGTAATAAAAAAATCGATATTCGATCCCAAAACCATACTTCAGAAATTAGCTATTTCAGCAACGATTAATAAATTCGGCCCACTATCATCACTTGGAAAGTGACACGCGTTCGAACGACGATCAGGTGCAATCGCGTAATAATTATCGTCCTCGCGAGTCACTAATTGCGACGCGTTTACGATTAAGCACTCGCTACTTTAATTACGAGCGATCCGTACAAGCGCTCGCGCATGTAAAGGTACGCGAAAGGAAAAAAAAACCGTCACTTACATAAGCCAGCCCTGAAAAGCTGGGCGCGCGAACGTATCGATTCGAGTATTTTGCCGCGGCATAATTTGTGCAATTTTTTTTGCACAAAACTTTTACCGCGGCAAGTATAATGAACACCTTATCTGACTCGAAAATTGTCTTTTAGCACGTCTCACTTTACTACTGTTTCCATAAATTAATCATATTCTTGACCGCCACACTTTCGAGTGTAATTAATGCTTTCGCTTTACGACGAGCCACCTCCTTTTGTTGTCCTTTTTTTCTTATTGCGCTTTCAACTGCGTTCGTTTTTTTTTTTTTTTTTCATTTTTTCGTTTTTTTACAGTTTAAAATTGGAATTTTTTCAAAGCAGGGGTGATAATTAGTTTAAGATTTCGTGTTCGAAAGTTCTTTTTTTTGTACGGAATTCAAGTTTTTCGTATTCTGGGAATCTGGATAAGCAAATTCACATTTTTTAAAAAACATTTTTACTATTATTTTACTCAGACATCATCAAAAGTGAGTTGTGAACTAATAGTTTCTAACTGGAAGCCCACTAGTTGTAGAGTTATCCACTGTGGCACATCGATTTATCAGTCCATTGAAATATCAAGTGGTTAAAGAAACTTTTTTAGATTTTTAAAACATAGAATATGTGATCAATCAAAAATTAATAAAAGTTGTATTAACTGAATCTAGAAATTCGTAGAAAATTCATTGTTCTTGAAACTCAATCATTCTAGTAGAATTTGCACTAAAAACGAGATTCTTGAAAAATGTTTAAGTCTAAAAAGTGTGATTCTCAAATATTTCTTCAAGCAACTTTAAGCCTTCGAATTTTTAAAGATTATTTCAAGATTCTAAGAATGAGAAAATCAAGCTCGAAATTGATTTTTCAAAATGGAACAACTCTGAAATAACAAATATGCAAGTTATACTCAAAATACAAGAACATCTGTTCTTCTAAAAATCTTCTGACATTTTTTTAGTAAAAAAAGTCCCTAAATTAAAAAAATTTACTGAAGTTTTTACATTTTTTACGCCCTTCTTCAGCGACGTTTCCTAACACTGTAAACTTTTTCGTCTCTTGATTTTGAAAACAAGTTGAAAGTTGATGAATATTCCTGATTATTTTGAGAATCGTTGAACTTTCAAACAAACAAATAAAAATCATTGACAACATATAAAATATACAAAATTGTCTTGTCAATTGTGAAGAATTCTTTCGTAACATTAGAAAATTCCCAAAATTTTCACGTCAACCCTACCTACTAAAAATTTTCGTTGGTTTTACAATTCATTCTTCCATCTGAAAAACCAATTGAATTTTCAGCTGAAAATCAAAGTAGTTACCTTTAGAATTTGACACCTCAAATACATTTTTACAAAAAACTTACGGAATGTCGAGGTCACAAATACAATTAGATTTCCAAATTGAGTTTTCCAATGAAAATCTTATTGTTTATATGAAGTCGACAGGCCGTAATTTTTTTTATAAAAGTGTACGCAATGATATGTTTGGTTCCAGCAACAATTCATTCAGAAAAACATAGACCGACCAAAGTTTTAGGTATGACAACCAATGTATCAGTTATGAGAACGAAATTTTTATCACCACTACCAATATAACATTTCAAAATTTCGAAATTTCGAGTCATTAAATTGGAAAACGTAGATCAAGTATTAGAGAAGATAAAAGGGAAGATTTTGGAGAAGGTAGAGGAAAAAAAAGTCTATGTTTTCAATGTATTTTGATCTACTTCATCTTCTTTCATTGCTCGCTTTTGCCGTTTGAGCAATGGTAGCAACGATTTTGATTTTATTTTTTGGCAGGGAAATCAAATTGGAGAATATAGAGTATCTCAAAAATCCTGTCACAAAAAAGAGAAGGATTTTGGAGAATGTGGAGCAGTTCATTTTTCAAAACACTATTTCTTATTTTTACCGGTAATAGTACTTCATTAATCTCTTTATAAAAAATTCCTGGTCCTTGTTTTAATTTAGGTATAAAAGGCACGATGACCAGTCACTTTTCGATTGAATACGACATTTATTTAAAACATATCTCGACGTTTCGATCCAGTTATAACCCTTCTCAAGCCTGTATTTTAGACGTAGAGATTATTAGGACATTGGATAGTAAATTAATTACAAATTGGTACTGCAAACAAACAGCATCAACTAGATACAAAAATTATCATTCACATCATCTGAAGAAATACAAAATTAGTCTAATTAACAATTTAGTAGACAGAGCAATTCTTTTATCAGATAAAAGGTTCAATAAATATAAAATTAGTATTGTCAAAGTCATTTTGAAGCGAAACAGATTTCTTGTCGATTTAGTTGAGAAACGGATTAAGGGGCGGATTTGTAAAATAATTTCTGAGAATGAAATGGGTTATTTGAGAGGACCGATTCAAGAGGAAGGATTCAGACTTATGACATTACTGTATATACGGGGTTTGACTGATCAGTTGAGAAGGACGTTCAGTAAATTTAACATTTCAATAGCAGACAGAAATAATAGGGATTTGACTTCATTGATAAGGACTAGAAAAGATGAATTGAGAATTGAGACAAGAAAAGGGAATGGGTGTAGTTTATGAGATTTTATGTAAAGGTGATGATTGTAAGAAGACTTATATAGTCCAGAGAAAAAGGAATTTAGAAAAGAGAATAAAGGAACATAGATCAAATATTAATAAGTTCCAAACTGAACCCTCAGTAATTTGTCAACATATATTGTACTCGAATCATGAAATAAATTGGGATGATGTGCGGATTGTTCATTATGAGAAGAATTATTTTAAGAGAATGATAGGTGAGATGGTGTTAATTAAGAGACAGGGAAATTACACGTTAAATAGACAAGAGGGCACTGTTGCTTTAAATGTGATATATGATATATTGATCGGGAATAAATATTTCATCTAGTGTAGTAGGAATTATGTAATGACAGATAAAAAATTCTCGCTTATTGGGGGGTTTTTTTTCGACGAGCACGATTTAGTTGGACACAAGCATCCGTTTCGTTCAGAACGCATAACATGCAATATGTTGTGGGAAAAGTATATTTCACTTAACATATTTGCTAGTTAATGTGAAAGAGAAAGCTGAAAACGTGTTCTTATATATTGTGTGATTGAATTTATTGACGTGAGTAATTGTTTATAGTTTTTTTTTATTACTACGCTAATTATGTGAACTCATTGTTCGGAATTGTAAATACAGGCTTGAGAAGAGTTCTAACTGGACCGAAACGTCGAGATATGTTTAAAATAAATGACGTATTCAATCAAAAAGTGACTGGTCATCGTGCATTTTATACCTAAATTTATTAATCTCTGTAATTATCTCAATGAAATAACAATATCGTAAGGAAAACATATGAAGATTTAAGATATATATGTGACGCGTCACGAAGAAGGGGACCTAAGAGGCATCTGATATAAGGACTACTATCTGCTTATTTTCAATAAGAAAATGACTCTAATATAAAATGCCTCTTAGGTCCCTTTCTTCGAAGCGCGTCACATATGATTTTATATGTTTGGAAAAACATATATGTACTCATGCACAACTATTTTTCCAATCGAGAAAATTACTTTCAATAAAAAGGGCTTTCAGATCAAAATAAAAATAAGGAGAATTTCAGAGAATTTACTGCCTCACATTTTCCAAAACTCCTTTTTTTCTTGCTGGATTCTCCGAGAATATACGAGACTGAAATAAACAAATCGGTATATTAGTCGTACACAGTTCAATTATTTTATGAGTTGATTTCATTTGATGTATAAATTGCATAAATGCTCGAGAAAATATGAAATCCCCATACACACTATCATCGTCATTCGTGGATGGATTTGATGGTAAGAAGGCATTCGGTGGCTCTGCAATGTACGGCGTTGGACGAGTTGCAGTTGTTTCATTTCTTTGCTTTTTTGTTTTGTTTTTTTTTTAATTTATCCAACAAATATTTCACCTGATGAAGAAGATGGAGCAGGAAAAGTTAAATTTTAATAATATTTCGAAATAGAGATCATGTGGAGCAGGCAGAAAAATTGTATTCCAAGTTTTTTTCTCTAAAATTTTTCAGCTTGGAGAAAGTGAAGACTGTAAAATGATCTCTGATCAAAAGAAAGTATAGGCAATGATGAAATTTTGGAGAAGTTGGAGTGTGTCTCCATCATAAAATAATAGATTAGAAAAGGTGGAGAAGAGAAAAATTTTGTTATTTCGTCTCGAGCGAGTCGAGAATTTCAACAGTTTCTTCTGAAATCGTCACAGGACTCTCAGCACTTTTTTTAGCAAACAAACAAATTATTTAGAGCGATCTTCCAAAACGTATTATATGTCAATTTATAAAAATTGGAGCAAAAATATTCTCGATACTTCAATAGGTTTTTGACAAAAAAACCATATCAATTCAACTGAAAAATCAAGTATTATAAATCATTCAATGAATCTACTGTGATCTTTCAATAAAAATATGTCAAAATCTCAGCAGATTGATCTATTTACTATTTTTCACTGAAAATATGTAATTGAGGAATTTTTTACAGATGAGTTTGTTAATTTTGACAGATTCGAATTGAGACTTTATATATTTTTTCATAGTTGATGAATAATACAAACTACCTTTGAAAAAATTTTCAAACCGAATATTTTTTATTTTAAATGGACAAGTTTAAATTTACTCTAAAACCTTTTGCAACACACGCAATACAACACTTATCTTTTCTATAATAAATTTATATGATAATACTATAAATATACAGTCATCATTTGCAGAGAAGCTTTCAATTCACACCTAAAAAAATGCAAAATACGTGTGATTGCAGGTGAAAAACCTCACAAGTGCGTGGTTTGCGACAAGGCCTTTTCCCAAAGTAGCAACCTCATAACACACATGAGGAAGCACACGGGCTACAAGCCCTTTCAGTGCGGCCTTTGCGACAAGGCGTTCCAGCGTAAAGTCGATCTGCGAAGACACAGGGAAGGTCAACACCCCGCAGCACCTGCCCTCGATTACAGGACTCTCCAGGTTTGTTTCTCGTCCGACGACAAATCCCCCGAGATTCATGGTATCCCTTTCATTCTAGCTCATTCTAGTTCAACTTTCAAGAGCATTAGGCAACAGATACAAAAGAACATCATTTTATAACTTAACAAAGAAAAAAAAAAAGGATTTTACATGCCTCCTGATGACGTCACTTTACCGTCCATGGACCATAAAACCAACTTTTCGATCCAGTGACGGCAAAAACGTGACGTCTCCCGGGATATAAAAAATCGTGTGCACCTCTCAGACGTGTTTTGCCGTCCGCAAACGTTTGCGGGACGGCAAAATACTTCCGAGAGGCTCACAATGAACTATTCTGTATCAGCAAAAAGATATGCTGTTTCAACACAACTTGACATAAGTAATTTTTTTGCTGCAGTAGCTTTAGTAGCTTTGTTTTGTTGCCTCAACAAATAATTTTGCTAAAGTAAATGCACCCCTTTGCGTCCATGTAACGATCCGTGCAGAATCAAAGGCCAATTAAAAAGTGTCAGCTAAACAGATTCAATTACAAATCATTAGTGATTAGCTATAGCATTACGAATAGCTATATTTTTCACTTCAAAATATTAAAATTACTTGAACATGTTATTGTACGTCGTTGCGTTTGCTTGATTGGTTGCTGCACGTATTTGCGTCCATGGACTGTTCCTGTTAGCATCCATTATACAAAAAGGGCATATTTGCCGTAAATAACATCATCCTTAACAGTGTTATCATTTTATACTTTTTTAAAATTATAGAGTTCAACTAAAATATTTATTTGGCAATGCATTGTTTGGACGCAAAGAGGGACAGAAAGATTCGCTCTCGACGCGTGCACACAGAGAACGCACACTTTGAAAATTTCAAATCGTATCATATTATTCACTTCCGATTAAATTATCTTGAAATAAACAGGAATGAATTATGTTGGTTATTGAATCTGATGGATTCTCTTTATTTATCAAAAAGTATGAAAATCAATTTTTTCTTCTACTTACAATTATATATGGACGCAAACGGGAACATGGACGCAAAGGGGTGCATTTACCTTAATAGAGCACAACTACTATAAAATAGAATTTCATGCATGATAATTGTTTACTAACAACAAGAAAAATAAGCTGCTGCAAAAAAAATTCGTTCGATCTAGTTCTGTTGAAACAGCAAATAATTTTTTTCCGTAAACCAATTACCATAAAAAAGTTGAATTACTTAAAAATCCCGAAAAACCAATCAAAAATTATTACAGCTGATTGACTTTCACAACTATTTCCAAGTTCTGAAAAATTTATTTCACCTGTAGACTTTTGGTATACTTTTGGTATGGCTTTTGGTATAAAAATTTTTTCTCATGCATGCGTAGAAATGGCCACTTTATTTGCATGAAACGTGGGAAAAATCCCTTTTTTAGGGTACTCGCAAATTAGCGAGAGAAGTCATTTTTTCCTAGGGAAATATTCATGCCTTATGAATTAAGAGGAATTATTTTCTTTGATCCGTGAGAAATGAATATTTCCCTACAGAACAATAATTTCTCCTACCAATTTACGAATATCCCATAAAAGAGATTCCGTTCCTGCGTTTCGGCCAAATGAAGTAGCCACTTCTACACGTGCATGGAAAAAAAATAATATTCTACACGGGAGAATCAGGATGATTCCTACTCGTGCATATGCACACTCGTTGGAAACGTTTTTTTTCTGCATTGTAGCAGAAGTATCCGTCTCTTCCTTCCTCGCCCTTCGCGGGTTTTTGTTCTTAGTACTTTAAAATATATGTCATGACTTTCAATTTTTGTAACAATTCCCGCTAATTTTCTAGAATCCAGTTTTCAAAACGAACATTTTCCAGAATAACTGAAATCTGAAAAATTTTTTTCGGAATGACCATTGCACTAATTTTTAAAAAAAATTTATTGCAAGTTTTTTGAAACCTGCCCGCATTGTAGATGATAAAAAAGCGTGATATATGAAGGTAACACACATTATAAAATTTTGTAAACGGTATTATTTTATCCTAATATTCTCATTGTAGTATTTCATTTTATTTTCTAACTCAAATGTTAGTGATTATATTTGTATTACAATTAAAAAGCAATGTATTACATTTTTTAACGCTAATAGTCACTTTATATGATTCTATTTTTTTTTTTTTTATGATTTTTTACATGTAAGATTAATTCCATTCTCTAATCCTGATGATATATTTGCATTCTTCTATTTTATTTCCTTATATTTATTCAGCCTACTGCATATGTTCATTTTAATTGAATGGAAAAAAAGCAATCTTCATTGTTCAATTTCAATAGTCTCGCAATATTTTTTTTTCTTCAATTTAAACAGTCTCTTTGTATTATTTTATTTTTATTTATATTAAATATGGCAATTTATATTTTGTAATTGTATCAGTCTGTTTTTCTTGTTTTCTGGAGAACCGTTCTCGACAGTAGCATTCTATCAATTCAATTCAGGGGAAAAAATTTCCGGATTTTGGTGGTTACGAAAAATTGTATTTCAGGATAACGGATTTGAGAGCCATAAATTTTTGTAATTTTTCCTCCACAACGCCCTTTTAAGCTGTTGAGAAATGGCTAAAATGTTTGCATTAAATAACCGCGCGTTCCACAATTGTTTCAGGTACCTGCAAGACCGAGTCTACCCAACAGCCCCTCCACGATCACGCCTCAACCGTCGTCGCCTTATCGAATAATGGCCATCTCCGGCACCAGCTGAGACTCGAAAAACAGAATCGCAAAAATCACAAACCACCATTAATCTTGTAAGAAAGTCTTAAAAATCATCACCTTAAAAAAAAAATATTTAACACTAGTTATCAATCAAATTAAGAAGAAATATTGTTATTGTTGATGTTAAGTACGATTGTACAATTTCGAATTGAATATTTTTCGTAAAAAAACGAAAAAACGAAAAAAAATACGTCAATACTCGCATACCTTTTAAAATTGAATTATATTGCGTGTTAAAATTTTACGATCGGTTAAACCGGACAGTAACCGTAATATCAGTACTTTTGTGAATGGACGATCCTTTTAGAGAGGATGAAAAAAAAAGCGAAAAAAGAGGGCTTTAATGGAAGTAATGGGATATCCTCTTGTACGTCATTTCCAAAACTGTGTGATAAGCGATATAACGGAAACGTTACGAGACGTTCAAAACATGCCAGTTTTTAATGAAAAGGTGAGCATGCGGTGCAGAGAAAGACGATAATGAACCGTCCGCTTCTTAATGAACTTGCCCGTGTGCGCGCGAAAGCGCGCGGTCAAACTTTTTTTTCCAGCGTTTCGTGAAAAAATCATGTCCCGTGTACGCGAGAATGAATTTTTGAAGATGTTGATTCTGGGCTTAAGTGCTGAAAAAAATTTTTAATCATAGCTAAAAAAAGTTTCGTTTTATTATAATCTAATTTTGAGTTGTGAGTGTCGAAAATTTGAATCTTTTTTTTCTCTATTAGGAGTTGGGATTTCTTAGAAAATCGTTCAAAAAATGTGAACATAAAAGTATTCACGATGAATCCAAACTGTTTCGGTTTGAATTCCAGAATTTTATTTTCGAGTTCCAAAATCTACCAGTTCTGAGATTCGACTTTACAAACTTTGAATGTCAATGTCTTAAAATTTTTAATTTGAAATGTCATTATTGAATTCGAGTGCAAGAACTTAGTTCGAGCGCATTGTTTGGTTTCCTGCAATACAAAATTTTGAACTTTTCAAATTTTCAGCTCCGAGCGAATAAAACTTTTTGTTTCAAAAATAGTTTTTTACTATTTTTTCGTTTCATTCAATATTGTTTTGGTACTTACATATGAATTCATGGGTTGTTGAAAATTTCTATGAGAATACTTTTCTAGATTTTTTAAATATCCAAATTTTCTTGTGTATTAAGGTTTGGAAATTTTTTGAGAACCTTCTAAAAAGATTCACAAGTTCTTGAAAAAATTTTTAGATATTACAAAAGCTTTTTAGAATCATATGTGGATTCATTTATTTTTTATTCAGTGATTTCTATTCGTGAACTTTAAATAATTACATCATTCCTCTTTTTTTATTGGAGTTTTCAGGTGCACCTTCTGTCAAATTAAAACTCGATATTTCATTCATATAATTTCTATTCATCGCATATATTAACTTTGACAAATGACAAATCTTTTGCCATCACCACATAGACGAGATGATGAGCTATTTTTTTTTTTAATTAAGAACCAAGTCTCGAAAATGATAAACAAAAAAAATTACGTCAACATCTGAATAACTTTTCATGTGCAAAATCTATCATAGCTGCTTTAATATTGACTTGCACCCATTTTCGGTGTTGTCATTGTAGTGCATTGAACAATAAAAATAAATTAATAATAGGTAAGCTTACTTTTTGTAACGTAAGTTTGTGTATTTTATACTTCTATGCAGACTTTCTTAAATTTTCAAGTTTTTCCTTGAGAACGATAATATTTTCACTCTTAACACATGTGGGATTGTTAGTTATTAACTACATAGCTTCATAATGCGAGCATGATTTTCGCAACTGCAGGTGCTCTTTGCTTTTATAACCTACGCTTTGAATTTTTAACATGTTTTTAACAATTTTCCAGACACAAATACTCTCACATTTACATTAGAATCAGCACAGTAGAATATTTTGCGAGTTAAAAAAAAATCGTTAATGTGCACTTTCTTTACTACCTACTATTTTTTATCGATAAGTGAACTTTAATTTTTGATTTCGAATATACAGGGTGTCCCAAAGTCCACGATAAAAAAAATCCTGAATTCCTTTTTCAATTTCGAGTCGAAAAGTCCTTTACCACTTTTTGCAAAACTCAAA